>PVKB01000125.1:861167-1116908 GCA_004027205.1 Ctenodactylus gundi
TTTTTTTTTTTTTTTTTTTTTTTTTTTTTTTTTTTTTTTTTTTTTTTTTTTTTTTTTTTTTTTTTTTTTTTTTTTTTTTTTTTTTTTTTTTTTTTTTTTTTTTTTTTTTTTTTTTTTTTTTTTTTTTTTTTTTTTTTTTTTTTTTTTTTTTTTTTTTTTTTTTTTTTTTTTTTTTTTTTTTTTTTTTTTTTGGAGACAGGGTCTCACTCTGTGGTCCAGGCTGGTCCTGAATTTACTTCAGAGCCCAGGCTGGCCTTGGACTCACGGCAATCCTCCTGCCTCAGCCTCCCGAGTGCTGGGATTACAGGCATGTGCCACCACACCCAGCTTATGTGGTGCTGGGTAATCGAACTCGGGTACTTAGCACTTGGCTTAGCGCTTGCTCAAGTGCTTTAACTGCTGAGCCATTCCTCCAATCCTGCATGCTAGTTCTTTATCAGATATATTTTTCAAACACTTTCTCCCAGTCTGTAACTTATCTTATTCTCTGAATTCAATTTTTCCATCAGCAGATTTCCAACAGTGAGAACAAGAGAAGAGAGGAGAGAAAGACAGACAGACAGAGACAGGAAGACAGAGAACTATGTAACAGTCTGCTCATACTCACAGTTTTGTCATTAATGGTTTGAGTTACCATGATACTTATGGTCCATAGATATAAATGGGAAATTTCTGAAATAAACAATTCATGAATTTTAAATTTTTTCCTATTCTGAGTAGTGTGATAAAATCTTGAATCATTATGCTTCATCTCACCCAAGCACAAATTTTCCCTTTGCCTAGCAGATCCATGTTTTATACGCTATCACTCTGTTAGTCACTTATTAGCCTTCTCTGTCATGATATCATGGTGCTTATATATGTATGGCTCAGTCTACCCGTACTTCAGTCATCTACTGGAGGTCTTGGACAGACTCTTCCACAGAGAAATGGAAACTGCTTTACTAAGATTAAGGGGAAATCAAATAACTTCTAGAGAGTTGACGCTGCAGCTGATATCAAATGCAAGAACTTAAAAAGTGAAGACTTTCCAAACTAGTGACTCTCACCATAATGAAGGTTCACCCTTTAGAATAGCCACTCTTCCATTTCTCTCCAGCAGAAAAACAAATCCTCAAAGAAAGATGACAACAGCTTCTAGAGGTGAGGTTTTGGGAATTCAAGATACCACATCTATTTTCTTCCCTAATCACTTCATAATTCCTTTTTTGATGATACAAAAATAACAAAATAATATGAGCAATCACTATTTGAACTCTTAATTTCTTGGTGCATGGGGAAGCAAAGGATCTGGGGTATGGATTTCATTCACAATTGATTGATATAATGAATAGGAGAGATATGTGCCCTCTCAGAAAGAAACTAACAACAAAAATGGCCTACACATAATTCTGAAAATAGTTGATGAAGAAAAAGATTCCATTTTGTAGATGCAAAAGAAATATTTAAGAAGCTTCTTTCTAGTTTTACCAAACGTTCTGTAAAATGGGCAAAAATTTTTAAACAAAATGTGAACAGAATATACTAGAGAAAGAGTTAAAAAAACTAAGAAAAATGAGAAAATACACCAAGAGTGAGAATAATCTGAGATGTGTAAATAACTTGAACTGCTAAGGAAATTTATACATGTCAACTCTCTAATTTTTATAATAATTTTATGAGTTAATGGAAGACCTGGTTAAGTAAAGTGTCAAACGTTATAAAAATAGTCTTTAAAAGTAAGGTTTAAATCCAGGAAGCACAGTTTCAGAATCGGTACACACAGCTGATATATTATCAGTAAATTCATTAAGTTATTTTGTGTTACCAACCAGCCCCCAAAATCTCAGTGGCTTCAAAAATCAAGTACCTTTTCTCATAGTTCCTGACCAAAACAGATGAACAGGTAGACCCAAGTTATCAGTGTCAGAGATTTAGGCTTAAGAAAAATGTGATCTTCATTGGTACTTCCACGATCAAGAGCAAGGTTGGAAATATTCGGTGTCTTGCACTGGTGGTAAAAGGATTGTGTCCACAGCTGCCCAGGATACATATGGTTCCATTGCCCAAAGCAAGCCACACCTAACTTTCAGAAATGAGGTTGAAGAAAGTAACATTTTCCTATCTATTCAAAGGGGAGAGAAACCAGCACATTTTAAAGTAAATTACATGAACCTTCTGATGTTGTGTCTTTCTATTTTTCTACCTTAAGAAAAAAACAAAAAAATGGTAAGGGGGGAAAAATTTAAGTACATATAGAGAGCAAAATCAAAGACTATGAGATAAGGTGTTGATTGCATCCTAGATTTAGATGGAAGAGAGGAACTTATCAGTGCATAAAATACAAATAAGTTGTTTATGTTAAACTTCTAAAGGAGATCAGTAAATTGTTGAAGAAGACCTATTGTTTGCTAAAAGAATATTTGAGTCTTCAGATAGTAAGAGCTTCTCTGTTTCAAGAAGGTGCAGATGTGTGTTTAATTACTAGCAATTGAAGAGAAATAAAAACATAAGCCTTAAGACACAGAAGTTATCTGCCCTGGAGCTCCTCAGTAGTGCTAGATGACACAACTTTGCAAATATCTATGGAGATCTAAGGGGAAAATGACTCAAGAAAGATGCCTATTCCCTACCTCCAGGGTTCATTGAAATATTATGGTGACTAGAGAGGTCCTGAGACATGGAGTCTCGAGAAATGTTTTGCTCATGCAATGGTTAAAAAAATTCAACTTACAAAAAGTAATGATAACTCATCAGATAATGAAACTTTTTTAAAAAATTGAGAACAAATGAGTGATGAAATAAAATACCTACTGAATTATTTAAAGACGAAATTACATTAAATGATAAAAATTAACAGGAATTCTGAGGACATAGAACCAAATGTCAAAAAGGAGATCAAATTTTGTGGAGAAAAATGTGAATATGCTTTTTTCATATTTATTATAAGGTAGCCAATAAACATTGACATGACAAGAAGTCAAGATCCAGGAATATAGCCTGAAATTGCAAATGGTTTTCTATTAGAGTTCAAATAAACTAAAATTTTTTAAAAACCCAAATCTGATGAGTAGGAACAAGAACAGAACAAGTATAATAAGTGAAGCAACAGCAACAGAACATGGAAGATAGCAAAAGACACAATGCATTTTCTCTGGTGCGAACGAATATGCCATAAATACAATGCATTAGAATTGAATGACATTTACATTATATCAGAGTGGACAATATATACATTTATAAATTAAAAATCTTATCTATATTCAACTCCACATACTAGTCATTGTTTAAAAAGTAGCTAAAACAATTTTTAAAATTTACAGGTTTTTCTAGATTCCTATTCTGGGATACTTTAACTTCTCAGCCTTTTATTGGTTAGATGGTATCAAGATGACCTCAATTCTGAAGTCAGAACTTCCACATTATGGCTGTGGAATTTCAAATTAACATTCACTAAATCTATACTCCATTCTTTTGTAAGGCAATAGACTTGGATACTTTGAATTTTTTTTTTGTATGTCTTGCTTTTAAAACGTTAGAAAATAGAATAATAATATCTTTCTCTGTTGGACAGAACCTCACAGTAATTTGATGGTGCTTAGCTGCCCTTTGATGTAAGTACAGCTCCTTTTTGAAAGATCTTCATTCCCTACTACACAGAAAAGGGGAACGTGAAGGAGACAAGTTTTATTTCTGGAGTGCAGTGTAGGGAATTTGGATTTCAAAGAGGGACATTTTAAGCCCAGATGAGAGGAAGAAAAACAGCAAAAAGGTAAGTGGAACCCAAGTACACGGTATCACAGTGGCCAACGACGAACTGCTCAGCAGTCTGGGAACATTGTGTTTGTCTGTCTGTCTGTCAGTCTCTATCACACCACACACACGCACGCACGCACGCACGCACACACACACACGCACGCACTGTAGAGTTAGCAATGTCCAGTAGAAAGCTCACTGGAATTCTAAGTCAGAAGCCTGCACTCTGAGTCTGACAAATTGCACCGTAAGGTAGAAATCAGTGAGCCCAAATGGGCCCCTACAACGGAGATGCTCACGGCGTCTCCGTGTCTGCCTGACTGGCTGAATGAGAAGCAATGTTGTGAAGTCCTTGGAAGGAAGCCATGTTAATACCATTATTTTTAAATACTAGAGTTTTCAATAGAATGATCTTTTGAACTGCACCAAATAGCCTTAGAGGATTCTTCCGTGTGAAGAGTGGCCATTATTTAATTCTTATGTATAATACTAGATTTCAGAAATACCTTTAGAATAAATATTCCCAAACGAATTCTGCCTTTTTGTGAGATGAGAAGTAGGCCTGTTCAACCTGTGGACCACCAGCAGGCAGGCTACTTGCCCTTTGTGTTTGAAATACTATAATGACATATATAAAAATTAAAAAGGACATTTTGTTATTTATATAAGTTAACTATGCTATGTACCTTATATTCAGCTCGACACAGATCATCCTCACTCACTGTAACCCAGGGAGGCCAGACGCATGGATGTGAAAGGAGCTAGTAAAGAAATACCTTATTAAGTTAGGATGAATACAATGAATATTAGTCTCTCAAAATTTATATTTTCTGTATTTGGATTTAGAATTTCTTTTATTTTACCTGCTTATTGGTTTTCTTCAGTAGAATCTGGATCATTTTTTTTGCCAGAGTTACAACCTATATAAAGAGTGTTACTGATCTGGAAGAATAGCCCCATGGTTTGAGGGCTTACCTAGGAAAATCAAGGCCCTGAATTCAATTCCCAGGCACTATGTAAGCTAGGTGTGGTGCACACACCTAGAACTCCAGCACTCGTGAGGCTGAGGCAGGAGAGGTTTCGTGAGTTGGAGGCCAGCCTGGACTACATAATGGGTTTAGGACAATCTTGGATGAGAGTCATACCCTGTTTTTTGAAAGAAAGAAGAAGAAAGAAAGAACAAAATAAAGAAAGAAAGAACAAAAGAAAAAGAAAGTGTCACAGTAAGTTTATTAAAATTAGAAATACGAAGTAAGAAAATTGTATGATCACTTTGCAAAGCACAATTATCCCATGGCATGAGAAAGCTTATGCATTAAACTTTGTGTAGATAAACCTAATTTTTGTTACTCCTGTTGAAGAGAGGTTCTTACTATGTGACTCAGACTGTCCTTGAGCTCACGATCTTCTAGTCTCAGCCTTGTGAGTGTTTGGAATTGCCGAAATGCACCACCATGACCAATCCAATATATTTATTTTTATTGTTAAAAAATGTAGGTAAAGCAGTGGCAAATAACTTTTTCTGTATACCATCTGTTACGATTTAGATCTGAAATATCTCCCCAAATTTTCATGTTCAGAGATGAGGTTTTTTGTGTGTGATTTTTATCATGGGGGTATTATGCTCACTGATGGGTTCCCACGCTGACGAGATCATAATTGACTGTACTGTCTGGAAGTGAGGCCTGGCTGGACATGTGAGACACTGAATGCCTGACCTGCAAGAGGGTGTTGATTCCAGCTCTTCCTGCTGTCTGCTTCCAGGCTGCCATGAGGTAAGAAGCTGTTCTCTGCAAGCCTACTCTGCCATGATGTCCCTGCCTTGAAGTTTAAAAAACCATGGACTGAACCCACTCAAAGGAGAGCCAATATAAGCCTCTCCTCCTGTAAGCTATAGGTGTTGATATTTTGCCCCAGCAATGAGAAGACTAATAAATCTTAGCAACATCTTAAATTTTTGTCCAGCATTGACCTCTTACCTACGCTTTCTCTGACTAGACAGTGGCCCATCAGCCCCTAACCTTTCTGAGGTAGACTTCTCATGGCATTTACCATTGTCTAACTTTGATTGTGTACACATCTTCCCTTTCCTAAGTCTTTCATGAAACATATCTTATCATGTTTTTTCTTGCTTCCTCTAAGTTCAGAGTTTGACACATAGTTAATATTCAGTAAATAACTTATGATTAAATAGCTGAATGTAAAATCAATGTATAATTTTAATTTATTGATACCTATTTAAAAAGTAGCAACAGAAATTTACATCCTCTAGCATTAATTATCTATTTTGTGACTTTATAGAATTTCTATGTATGTAAACTCATTATACCAATATTTTTTAACCAACTACATTGCTGGTGGAACTGTAAACTGGTGCAATCACTATGGAAAACAGTATGGAGATACCTCAAATGGCAGGAAATAAATTCCATCTCATCCAGTTATACCTCTTCTGGGTGTCTTCCCAAAAAGAATTAAAAGCAACCTCTAACAGAAATGCATGCGTGCTTATGTTTATAGCAGTAGAGATAACAATAGCTAAAATACCCATCAGCAGACTGATGGAAATAAAAAACGTGGAGTATGTACACAATAGAATACTACACTTCCATAAACACAGGTAGATTTAAACATTTGAAGCTTTTTTTTTTTTTTTTTTTTTAGGCAGGGTCTCTCTCTGTAAGCCATGCTGGTCCTGAACTCACTGATGTAGCCCAGGCTGGTCTTGGATGGACTCAGGGTAATCTGCCTGCCTTGGTCTCCTGAGTATTGGCATTACAGGTGTGTGCTCCCGTGCCCAGCTTTATGTGGTGCTGGGGAAATGAACTCAGGGTCTTGTGCTTGCAAGGCAAGTCCTTTAACCCCTGTGCCATTCTTCCAGCCCAATTTGAAACTTTTTTAGGTAAATGGTTTCAGCTTGAGACCATCATGCTCAGTGAAGTGAGGCAAACACAAAAGATGAAATAGCTCATGGTTTTTCTAATACGAGAAATCCAGAATGCAGGCATTTTATAGAACCAAATAGGTCTGATAGTGGGAGTTTGGGGACATGGGGAGGTTGCAAGAGGGCCAAAAATAGGAAAAGGAAGAGATTGTATGTTGAGACAATGTATTATATATGTTGAAAATATCCAGTGCCATTGTAACCATTATGTGTCATATATATATATATATATATGTTAAATATATATATGTTAAATATATATGTTAAATATATATATATATATATATATATATATATATATATATATATATATATATATAAAATACAAATGAAAAAATAAATGTGCAAATAGTAAATGACAAAAACTTAAATTACAAAAATCTGTAAAAATTTATGTAGTGCAAAAAAATACTGTGGGTACAAATTGTAAAGAAAAGAAAGGCGATTTACATTTACTTGGGAAAATCAAAGCTTCAAAAAATTTGCAAAAAGAAAATTTGGTAAGAGACTAGATAAGAGATGGATAGGCAGAAATCAATAACCTCTGCATATGCTAACCAGAGAAAAGACAGAATAGAAAAGCATGCCTTTCACAACAGTAATGAGAAAACATAAAACATCTATAAAATCTCTAGGCATTAATTTAACCAGAGACATGCAAGTTTTACAAAGGAACAATGAAACTGCAATAAATGATGCAAAAGAAAAATATGTTTTCAGAAATAAAATTCAATATCATCATATTAATTCTATTTAAACTAATCCATAAATGTGCCAGTAAAATTATCAGCAGAATTTTTAAAATCAGACAAACTAGTAAAAATTCATAGATAAGAATTAAAATTCCATAAAATTCAGAGAAGTAAGGAATAATGAGAAAGAACTAATGTCATGAGATAGTAAAGCATTTTATAATGCTTTATTAGCTATAATATAAATGTAACTGCTATGGTGGAGTTTTGTACTTAAATAGTTTGAATTTTATTTCCTTTAAAGACAAAACAACTTCTTCCAGGACTCTGGCCAGCTGAGTGGAGGCATAATGGGTACACACGGTTCCTCCCAACCCAGTGTATGCCCATGAAAGCCTTGAGAGGATAACACGTGTGCACAGGCGAACACGTGTATATGAATAAAATGGGAGAAAAAGAGGATAGCACTTACTCTCCTAAGTTTGCTCTGGAGATCAAAGGCTTCTCCAGGGATGTAACTTGGGGGGACAATCTGTCCCTCTGAGACTAGCAACAGTCGTGGGAAATACGTTAGGCCACAGGATAAAGAGAGCTCCAGGGCGAACGGAGGCTGGTTTCCATCTACAAAGGAAGTTTGGAAATGGGCATTATCTTACTACATATGGCTCTGGTGGCCAATAAGATTCTCAGAGACATTTAGGGAAAACTACTAGAAGTTCAAGTCAGTTCAAATGCTTTATTTGTATAATCGTGGCTTTCCAAGTCTACGGAAGGAAGACAAATCATTCAAAACAATGGTGTTCGTCAAACTGAGTAACCAACTGAAAAATAAAGTTTGAATCTTAATTTATCAATTCTAAATTCTTCCAATACTTAAATAGAAACAAAAAGAAAATGAAAAGGAAAACTTCACTTCCTAGAAACAACTATAGGAGTCATTATTAGAAATAATTGGGGGGACCTTCTGAAATCTGAGTGGAGGTATTTCTCTTAAGAAATGTGTCACCACTCAAAGCTAGATGAGTAAAAACTGATGAACCCAAATATTGCTGCAGAAAATGTCTGTATTCTAGAAATTATGATGTATATGATATGATATTTTGATATGATCTATCAAAATAATACAAGTAAAACCACATGTAATTCATCTCAGAAAAAACATAGCAATCATGACATAAAAGCACTTATTAATAATGATAAAGTGAAGAATGCAACAAAGTCTAAAGATAGAGAGATAAAAATTAAGAGGTACACATTGTCCCTTAAATTTAAGAAGATTCCTAGTTGTGTCAGTCATTGAGTGAGAAAACACACAAAGCCTATCTTATGGTTTGGTTCTGGAATGTCCCCCAAAGTCTCATATATTTGGACATTATGGATTTTCTATAGAACCATGTGCTATTAGAACATTGGGCCCTGGTCTGGAGGGGTGGATTAAAGGTGTTTAGATTGGATTATAGACATGTGGGTTGGATTACAGGCATGTGATATGGATTTACCACACTTTCCACACCTAGAACATTGAGGCTACATCTGGAAGGGTCTAAGATGGGGCTGGAAGGATATAAAAGCTGCTTCCTGCCTTCCTTCTGGAACTCGACATTCGACTTGACTGGACTTGGCTTGGCTTCTTACTTGCAGTGCTATGAGGAGCTGCTCCTACCTCCACCTCCACCATGTGCTTCCACTCTTTCCTGCCCTCCCGTAGACTGATGGTGACCCTCTGAAAGCGTGAGCTAAAGTGAACTTTTCCTCCCCAAATTTGGGACTGTTGGGTACTGAGTCACAGTGATGAAAACATAACTAAGACATCCTAGATACACAAGGACTAATGTTTTTTCAAGGTGTATATATTGAGAATGTATACCAAAATTTAAAATCTATATACCCTTATCTTTGTATTCAATAACTTTACACAATTTCTTATATTTTTAATAGATTTATTTTAAGATAATTTATGCATTCCCTTGCATTTGCAGAAGTGTTTCTTTTTCTATGGCTTCATCTACAGTAAACTACAACAAGAGGTTCACCTTTCCAAAGGAAGGATATGAAGGCATGGAGGACAGAAAAATAAACTTTTCAATAATAACTCCTCAAGGAAGGTGTCTGCTGCCTAACCAGGTGGGAAATACATTGGAAAATAGTGGGTGACAATTTTGAATCTTTAATTCACAAGTTCCTCCCATTGCCTTTCCATTGGTGGAGTTCACAGTGTTCATGGCTGAAATCTAAAGAGCTCCCCTATACAAACAAGGCAACAAGTGATTGGCTTCCATAGGAATGGTTCAAAGCCAAGCTGGTTGCTCTGATACGGCATTCATCTTTCCCTCTCCTCCTTTGTTTCCTTGGTGCACACTATATCTAAGAAAAGTCTCAGGGAGAGAAAAACCAGAAAGTTAAGAAGACAAGAGAGAGAGAGAGAGAGAGAGAGAGAGAGAGAGAGAGAGAGAGAGAGAGAGAGAGAGAGATTCTGCTGACTTTATGTAGCATCACATGAAAACGAGTCGCTTGCTATCCATCACAATTTAGATGTTGATTGTAAGAAAGGAGGTGGACTTGAGTCACTACAAAATAATTCATATGGAAAGATACATATTTTCTCTTTATTAATGATAGCAAAGTATTACACACTACTAATATGTTCAGAGTAGTAGAAATTAATGATAAATATTAACATGAAAGCATTATATTTTTATGTATGAATGAAAGGCCATCTTCAAAATATATTTTTTAATCTGGAAGAAAAACAACAACATTTAAAATGCCAAAGAGTAATTATATTTGGAATGCAGAGTATGCTGGAAAATTTTTCCCTCCTTCAATGTTGAGAGGTACTATTTCCTGGCTTATCAGAAAATTTCCTGAGAGTGCATATGATTTCCTTTTGTTACCACAGAGTATCTACACTTTTCCAGAAGCATGGGTCGGTGTTTGTGAGGAGGTGAAATAGCACAATGTTAAGGATGCAGGCTTCACAGGATTTGATCTAAACACTGCCCCAGCACTGACTGGCTGTTTCTGCCAGATAATCATTTGTTTTGTTGTGTTATTATGTGGTTAAGATCTGAAACGTTCTCTAAAATTCTCATGTATTTGGACCTTGTAGAATTCCTATGGAATCATGCACTATTTAGAGGTGAGGCCTGGGTAGAAGGGGCGGGTCACTGGGACATGGTCTGGAAGAGTACATTCTAGCTCTATCCTCTCCTTGATCACTTGGCATTCTGTCTGCCATGTTTTAAAGAACTTTTCTTCAGTTGCACCTCTCCCATGTTCTTCCACTATTGCTGGCTGCCCATGAATGGACCAACACCTTTGGAAATTGTGAGCTAAAATAAATATTTCTTCCCTTAAGGCATGGATGTCAGGTATTCTGTCCCAGCAACGAATAAGTAACTGAGACAGTTATCATCATACCTAACATGACAAAAAGAAATGCATTTAATTTATGAGAGTTCAGTGAGTTAATACTTACGAATGCCTGGTAGACAGACTGTATTTAGCTATTCCTTATGCTAGAAATCGAGCTGAGCAGCTTAGACAGAATGGTGGACTGTGGGTACAATTTTCTGTGATTTTTCTGGATTAGGTAATACTTTGCTGCACTGTATGTCACAAAGCACATTTCTACTCAAAAATCACCCTGCACTAAAAACCAACAAATTATGTGATGACGTGGATAGTGAGATGAAACTGACCTTAGTCTTGTAATTGTGGTTTTCTAGTCGAGTGTGGTTTGTCATCCATGCTTTGGTCTTTGATTTTGCCAATGATTTCCATACTTCCAAATTGGGCCTTCTATATAAAATGTTGATCCTTCTTGGCATAGAATTGTCCTCTTGATGCCATTTGATGCATTTATACTTTCAACTTGTAAATTCCTCATTTTATTGTTGTAATCTTAGTGTTATTTTTCATCTTTCTATCTCATCTTCTTCCTTCTTCCTCATTTTTATTTTCCTTCACAGATCTGCATTTGCTTCATTTGTGCTTTCACATTATTCCTTCACATTTCCATCTCATAAGCCACTTTTATAGGACAGAAGAAGATTTGGGTTTGGCCTAAACCACGAAAATTTTGCTTTTTATAAAGTTGCTCAACACAATTATGCATATTACTTTTCTTAATTTTTAGTGTTACTTTTGAGACTTAATTTAATGCTTTCCTAAAAATCATTCTTTGCCACTTCTGTTTTGCAAGATCTGCTGCAATATTTTCTGATTGTTGATTTATCTTGTTTATAATTTTTCTGCTCTCACTATTCAGAAGCTTATATTTTTCTATTACTGTCAGCAATAAAAATTGTCTTTTCATTTCCCTTAGTTAACTACCAGTGCCTGTTCCCACAATTTACGTATTCTGATTTTTCATGTAGTTTACATATTTCATAATAACAGTATGTTGATATTAAAACTGTGCTAAATGTTAGTTGTTACTGCCTCTTTTTAATTTTAATGATACTGGAGATCAAATCCAGGGATGCTTCATCACTGAGCCTTCGTCATAAATCTTTTTCTTTTTTGAGACAGGGTCTTATTAAGTTTCCCAGGTAGGACTTGAGCTTGTGCAGTCCTGCCACCACCTTTCTCAAGGATGGCCTTACAGGTGTGTGCCACCATGCATGCTTGCTTCTGTCTCTCTTTCTTTTTAATGCAGAAGTTTACAGTTGTTTTTCCTTCATAGTTTGGCCACAAACATATTGATTGAAGAATATACAGATTGCAGAATATTCTGTAAGTACTTTGGCATTGAAGTAGTTTCTATAATAAATCTCTCCACTTTATCCAGGACTACACGGAGGTCCTCCGCAGCAGTGTGTGCAAACCAAAGTGCCAATATGCATGATTTAAGTACCATTATGGTTAGTTTAGTCAAATAATCATAAATATTGTTTTGGGTGGACTTGAATCATTTTTGACTAATTCTTTAAGATAATAAAATCTTCAGAAGGTGTTTTTGAATATTTTAAGAAATTAGAGGTTAAGTACAACTACGATATAAAAGGGAAAACAGAATGTCTAAGTCAGAAGTAATATGCCCATACTTATGTACATGTGTGCATGTACACAGCAAACCATGAACCTTTGTGAGTTAGCTTTTGGGGATATCTGACTTCATGTCTAGAAACACCAGCAGCCACTACCGAAACTCTGTTGTCTATGTGAAATGTCTATTTTCCACATGTCCCCATGGGTGGGTATGACTAGAAATATGGAGAGTATTTTTTAAATCGAGGATTAGCATTATCTTAATAAAACTTGTTTCTACTTCATCTCGTTGCTTTCAAATTTTAATTCTTTTTTCTACTTTGGTGATGCCCATCCTCTTTGAGCTTTTGAGCTACAAATCTCAAAGCCATTTTTTAACTTTTTCTCATGTTTTTGTTGCGGTAGCACAGAAACAATCCTTATTAACTACTCAGCCATCTTGATGGCAAAACCTTGGCTCAGATATTGTTACTTTTCCTTTGGCACGGTATAAAAATATGTTAGCTTCATATGTGAAATATGCTTATTATGTAAAAGATATTGCAAATCTTGGAGAAATAATATATTATCATATTACAGCAGTCTTTTATTTACTTCTCTTGGCTTTTATTTGTGAATTTTTTTCTTTGCCATCTGCCTTCCTCCCTGATTCGTTCTGCCTCCCTTTTCTTCCCTTTCTGGCTCTGCATCCATCCTTCTCATTCTCCAGTCAGACTCTCCTCTCTTTGGCGTTTTTTGCAATAGTTTTCTGAGTTGAAACAGGCCGCTCTCCTGCTGCAGCTGCGACTCCATCCCCCGCTGCACTAAATTGACACTTGGGCAAGCAGTGGCTCTCGTCAGTCAGTCACTCCGAAGCTGCTACTTCCAGAAGTGTCGATTTAGTGCAGCGGGGGTTGAGGTGCCAGCTGTACAAGTAGGGCACAGAAAAACCCAGCAAAGGCGTCTACCTTCCGTTATTGTACGTGGTCCTTGCAGGAGAAGAAGGAGGAAGGGGTTGTCGAGGTCAGAGACAAAGAAAAAACGTGGAGTAATAATATTACGGCGTAAGATGAAAACTGGGATTAAAAAGCACATGGCTTACAACTGCAGCTGATTTGCAGAGAAAAAGAAGTGAAATGAAAGTATAAATTATGGTTAATTTTATTCTTTTACTTGGTTTCAAAACTGACTGATAATGCTGAAATATATGGATGTCCATTCCTGCTCGGGGATAAATTCATAGACCATGGATATTTAAACATTCACCCAAATGTGTTCACGTCCTGTCCTATGAGTCCTACTCATCTGGGGGTGGGGAAAGTGACAACATGCAGTGGAAAACATATGAAAGCTCTCCACTTTCCTTGGCAAGTCTTGCTTTTTATTTCCTGTTGACATAAACACCTACTCTGCTTAATTAAAAGTCCTTTGTGAACATTAACACTACAGGCATCTGGTTAACTGCTAATGCCATAGGTAACCTTTCCACACGTAGAGTAAAATTGTGATTATTTGGACCTGTACATACCTCAAAGACACAGAAAGTGGCTCATCCTTGTTCCCCTCCATTAGTTCAGATAATTTTGTATATTTCTGTGAATACAGGAGTTGCTGTGCCGTGACCAGAGACAGAGTGTGTGAGGCGAATTCTGAAATGCCATGTGCCATGCATTTTTATTGAATATACTGAGATTTTTTTAAAAAATATAATCATTCTAAGTGAAGACCGGTTTCAAAAGTGACCCCCATAGAAGCCAGAAACTGCCCATGTTACCTAGGCTGGATTTTGACCATTGTAATCATTATGTACTCTTTGAGGTGAGCTGCAAAGGTAATTTGCTTTTCATATGCAATGTAAAATGGAGATGTCTTTTGTGCCCAAGATATTGTCCCTTTAGAAAGGCTTACTATCTAGGTCAGCTGGCTTTCTTACACTTGAAATGAATGAGATCTTTGATATTGCAGTATTGTGACTACAGGACATAGATTAAAGGAGAAAGGGCCCTTTGCTAAGACAAGGGAAGAAAAACTTTGTATGTTGATTTATTTTTATCTCCTCGTATTGCAAGTGACCTAGAATATGAATGTTTCAAGAAGCTTCTTATCCTCTTCGACTCCTTTGTTTGTTAAATGTAGTATAAAATACTTTCAAATAGGTACACGTTAAGTGTCTATTTAAACATATTTAAATAGGCATGTTAAGTGTCTGGTGTGCAGTGAGAATTGCTCGTTACTAGGAAGGAATGTGGGACATGAGGGAAAGTGGTGACAGATCTGTCCATCAGTTTGGGAAAGTTTAAATGCGTGATCACTGAAGGGTTAAGAGTTCAGTGAGAAGGACACCTTCGAATAGGCGGCGTAGGAAGCATGGGGCGGGCTTCGAGACGCTGAGCTCTGGAGTCAACAATTACAGGGAGTAAAAACTCTATTCTTCCTTTCTTCCCTTTCTCTTCTTTTCTTTCTCCTTCCCTTCTTTATTCCTTCCCCTTTCCTTTTTCTTTCCTTCCACCCTTTCTCCTTTCCTTCCTCTGTCCTGCTCCTCCTTTCTCTCCTGATTCCTTTTGTTTTCACTCTCTCACTTTTTGAAGTATAAAAATACAGAACTGAGGTAGGAATGATGATATAAAGTCAGACAAGGAAATCATAATATTAAAATGGAACTTTTAAGAAAAAAACTTCAGCTTTGGGACACAAAAGGTACAGAAGCCTTTTTTTTTTTCCTTCAGAGAATATTAAAAAAAATACTTAAAGGTCTTAAAGGCAGGTCAAAGTTTTAAATTGCATCCTGGGCCCATGCTATGGATCTGTTTACTGCTCTCACTACCACAAGCCTCCATAGTCAAAAAAGCTGCACTAATCGTATTGGGCATCATTTTTTGATTTCAAACAGAAATAAACGGTTTGCATTCTAACATAGCCCATCAAATGAGTAATTAGAAATACACATCCCAGTTCTCCCTTCTCAAGCACAACTCCAAAATCAGACATATATACCTAGCTCGGGACTGCAGTGCACCTCACCCAACTGCCTGCACTCCTTCCCTACTAAGTCTTTTCTGCCTCAGCCTATGTCCTGACAATTATTTTTCTTTGATGGCAGTTAGTAAACATATTCTACGGGTGAAGTGAGGTCCCCCATCTCCTCCTTGGGGGACTTCTTTGCATCCTACCTGATGACAGAACCATCAAAAGAGGAAGATAGCCATACTGTTTACTTTCACCATTCAGAATTAATGAAATGAAATGTAGTTGCGGCAGATGCTGCTTCTCTTTCTCTTAAGCACAGGTGTTACCAGCTCTTCAAAAGCCAAAATGTCTGTTCATCTACTTGTTGCCCCGATTGAGTCTAAACAGGTCATTTATGGTAGTATTGTAAGTAGGACAGAGTTTCATCCCAAGCCACATTTGACGGAGATGGTGACAATAGTTCGCCAAGACAGCCTCTCTCTCTGAGTTGTCCCAGTGTACCAGAGGCCTTTACAGGATGCACCAGAGGGGAGGGAGAATTGGACTTGAGTTTATAAAATATTTCAATTGCTAAATGGGAAATTTAGCGTGTTGTTTGCTGGAAGGTGTGTCAGCTCCCTCAGCAAGTTCTCTGATGATATCTAGGAGTCTTTGCACCAAAGATTCTTTGTTACCTCCCCTCTGCTCTTGACATCCTATTGTACTCTTGAAGGGAGGGGGCTGTCAGGAAGTTTCCAGGCCTCTGCACCTCTCAGGTAAGCATCACTGAAGCCTGGGGCAATGGGGCAATCCTTAATCTGAAAGGGACACTTCCTCCCTTCTCTGGCTGGCCCATGGGATCCCCTCTTCTTTATTGTTAGCTGCCAGAGTAGGTGAAGTGTTTAGATACTTCAGAGGAGGAAGCATTCTCTCTAAGTTTGTCTGTTTTCATTTTGAGACAAGGTTGCCCTTTGCAGTCCAGGCTGGTCCTGAACTCACTATGCAGCCCAGTCTGGCTTTGAACTCATGGTAATCCTCATGTCTCGGTCTCCTGAGTGCTTTGGTTACAAACACGTGGCACCACGCCTGACTAATTTTCATGTGGTACTGTGGATCCAACCCCAAACCTATCACACGCTGGCAAACAACTCTGCCATTAAGCTTCTTCCTCTGCCCAACTTGTAAGTGCAAATACTATCTTGTTGGTAGCGCAGACACAGCCCCAGATACCTCTGCTCATCAATTGAGTCCTGCCATTGGTGGAATCCTGACCATTATTAGTGTTTCTCTTAGTTTTTCATTCCTTTATGATTTTTTTCAAATCCCCTTTGTTAACCTATGGATCGCTCAGCAGGATATATTTTTATAAATCCAAATGTATGGTATGTTGATTGTTGATTTATTATAGCACCTCTATATGTGTTAAATGGTAGCATATATTTTTGAAGCTATGTAATAGAAATTGTAAATCATGTGAAGATATTTAGTTACGTAGGGTTATTCAACAATGAATTGTGAAAAAATGATCAATGAAGCAAAGTGTTAGGGTAGTTGAGGAAGATTAACACGAATATTCATTAACTTAAAGGGAATGGAAGAAGGAGGGGAATCTTCAGTCAAATCTCAACTTATTCACAAAACGGTAGCTGTAAGTAGAAAGCCTGGGGAGGAATGGACAATCAGGACAAAATATGAAGAAGGTTAAAGATATTAAAACAGAGAGGTTAATATGCATTTTGATATAAGTACAGAATTCTATTCAGGGTTAGAAAAACATATTTTATCCACTCTGTGTTGAATTGGAGCTTGTCTTTTGTTTTTTTTTTGAAGTGCTTGATTTTATTACTCAGCTGAATCATCAATGCCTAAAATAATACCATACATTTCTCATTTGCACCTGAACTGTTGTTCAGGTTTTTATTGACAAAGACAGAAGAAAAGAAAAGAAAAAAAAAAGAAGAGGGAGGATGGGGAAGAAGTTCACTGGGATCATTCTTTTTCAGGTAGTCACCCTGTGATTTGAGTTATCCAGTAATTTGAGTGATGTCATATTGGTCAGACAATTTTTGGAGCATTTTTGAAGCATTTTTGAAAGACTGCCTTCAAAACTCAAAGATATTAAAAATATTAGCAGCAAAACAACTTTATCCTCTGAGAGCAGACTTGCTTTCAGAACTACTAAGAAGTTCATTATGGCCAAGTCTGTAGAAAAAACAAGATCATCCTTTTCAGTAACATAAAGGATTAGTATGGAAGCTTGACCAAAACATAAGGGCACTTACTTTCTTCTGTAGCTCACACAGTTTCCTAAAGGCGGTCCTGAAAGAGGAGGCACAGATTATTTTGCTTAAAAGAAACAGCATAGAATTGGATAAAGTATGTAGATTTCGATGGTCACCATTTCAGGGATGTGGATACCTTTATAATTATGGATCTTGGCATGTTATACAATTCTTATCTTTCAGCATTTTGTTATATGAAAAAATATTCGTCATAGGAAAAGTTTGAAAAATATTTAGAGAATATCATATAAATGTATAACCTTCAGATTATGCTAAATCATAATTTATCATATCGTTTATGACTATCCATTG
Organism: Ctenodactylus gundi; assembly: GCA_004027205.1. NCBI lineage: Eukaryota > Metazoa > Chordata > Mammalia > Rodentia > Ctenodactylidae > Ctenodactylus > Ctenodactylus gundi. The sequence continues at coordinate 879,050 of PVKB01000125.1, forward strand.
AGATGTCCATTTATCTATTTATAAATCCATTTTATTTTGATATATTTCATAGAAAAATATGCCTAAAAGAACCACCCTACTAAAGACTTTAATATGCATATGATGAGTTGGAATTTAATATTTGTAATTTTTGGTGTAAAATCTTCATACAATGAAGTACATAATAGTAGTTTTTCAACAAGGTAAAGACACTGAGTTTTGACAAATGTTTATGCTTGCAGAAGCAAAGTCTGTCTGTAGAATATTACCAAAACCTTAGAAAGATTCTCAGTGTCCTTTCCAATAAAGTTTCACACTCACACCCAGGTGTGCCACACAGATGCACTTCAGAATTTTTTTCCCACCACAGACTGGTTTTACTTGCTTTAGAATTTCATGTAGAAGAAATCATATGGTTTGTATTTTTGCACAAATTTTCTTTGACTTACTATAATGTTTTTGCGGTTCATATTATGAGTTGTAAGTATAGTATGTTTTTTCTTTTCAATTGCTGGATATCCTTGCATTCTGCAAATATGTCACAATTTCTTTACCCACTTTCCTGCCCTGTTTCCACACTTAGGCTATTATGAATACAGCAAGTATGTATATTATTCTACCTCTTGGAGAAATACCTAAGAGTGGATTGTTGTGGCCATGGTATAGGTTGAGCTTTATAGCAAATGTCACTTGTTTTTGAACCTGCTACATCCTTACTAACCATAACAAATTCCATTTAGTCTACGATGTCACCATTATGTATTGTCAGACTTTGTAATTCTAGCCAATTAGGTTGGATCTATAATGTTTTCTCATTGTACTTTTAATTTGTATTCTCTTAATGTTGTTTCATGTGCCGACTGTCAACGGTTATATAATTATTTTAGTGACAGCAGTTACAAAGCCTACTATATAGTGTCATAGCAAACACTGAATGTGTGGGTACCAGGATATTGCTCCTGAGAAAACAGATGAAATCCTTTAAGCCTGTGGTCACATTTTCTACAGTCAGTTAATAAATACCTTTGTTTTGTGAGCATTTCTGTTTTAAAAAAATCTCTTATTTAACATACAATGCAGATTCATTAATATAGAATCCATCATCAGTAAGATTGTAGCTCATGACGATACAATTTGTCTAATACACATTTTCAATAGGGTACCATGTTCAATATTATATGGCTACACATATCATGCCTAACTGAAAATAATTTGCAGGCTGGAGGAATAACTCAGTGGTTAGGGCACTTGCCTAGCAAGCACGAGGTGCTCTAGCACCACGTAAGCTGGGCATGGTGGTGAATGTCTGTAATCGCAACACTCAGGAGCCCGAGGCAGGATGATTGTTGTGAGTTTGGGGCCAGCCTGGCCTACTTAGTGGTTTGGACCAGCCTGGACTAGAGAATGAGTTTCTGCCTCAAAAAAAATAATTTCTTACATGTAAGTTCTAGTGTTCTATAAATGCTAAATACTAAGTGGGGGAAGTAAGTTTGAATATTTTTTAGAATATTTATATTCATTAAAAATTTGCTTAATTGTCCAATAATTGCTGAGAGGGGTAGTGAAGTATTGAATTATGATATTACTGTTGCCTATTTTTATTTTTAAATCTTTTCATTTTTATCCACATATTTTGATTTAATATAAGGTATGACTCCTGGTGAACTTATATTTTTATCAATATGAAAGGATTATCTATGATTATAATCTTCACTTTCTTATTTGGTACAAATATTCAACTCATTGTATCTGTTTTAGGACTTTTTTTTTACTCTCTCTGCTCAGTATCCATTATTGCTTACTCTCTATCAGTTTGATATTTTTCAGCATTTGATTTTATACATCTGAAAACTATTGGTATTTTAATCACTCATCCATTGGTATAGTCAAGTTGTCTTAACCCAAAAACCGCATAAAAAAGATAACTCATCTTGTGGTACCTCCTTTCTTCTGGCTTTGTCTTTCCTCATAGATATGGTTATATTTGTTTAATGTTTGTTTAATATCCAATACTTTCACCTTACTGTTTTATTTTGTATTCTGCCTAAAGTTTATATTTTTTTATTCTATCCATGTGAGAATTAGGTCTGGTAGCTTAATCATCTATAATAGAAGCAGAGCTTCATTCTTTCTCACATATAAGTCATAATTATACCTAAGTGTGTTGAAATATATAGCATAATACTCCCAACAAATTCATCATAAAAGTTGATTTTATATTGTTTACAAATATATTGTTAACTAGTAAAATATTATTTATGTATAAATAAACATGTTATTGTGTGGCTATATTATTTGTATTTTTGTGTCTTCTTTGCATACCAATCATCACCAATATGTAGGATGTGTTTTATAGTTTCTTTAGGGTCCGTTTGAGGTGTTGTTACTCTGTCCGAGATTTCCATTAACAAGCCGTAGTTCTCTCAACCTCTACTCCTCAATATTATGACTATACTATGACTTAACTATAGTGTTTCACAGTTACACTTTCCGGTGTCGTTTCTTCCATGAGGCTAAGTGCATAAGGAAGGTCGTCCCGCATTGTGAGGATGCAACTGATGTGATAGATGCTTGTTGGATTGTGCTTCACACCTTAAACGGCATCTGCTGTCTCCCTAAGGAACATCCAGCATGCGTATTCTCACCTTTATTTACAGCCGAGGAAAATGAAATTCTGAGGCATCTGTAAATGAGCTCAGGGACACACAGCAAGAAAATGGTGGAATCAAATCTGTGTGTTCTTTGTTCAGAGTTAAATAAACTGTTGGTATTTAATTGATCCGAAGGCCTTGTTGGCCTTAGTTTATGACCTAAAAGTAAATATCAGTCTAATTACTACTAAGACATACTACATGTAAATTACCTTAATATCTCTAAATGTAGAACATTTTTCCAAGTAAAAACATAGGCTCTCTATGCATTTCAAACATTAAATTCGTCCTGCAATTTAATTGTATAAAACACTTACTTTAGTATTAAAACAATGCTATTTGTTGCATGTATCATGCCTAATTTTTCTTGAAACTTTTTTGTTTGCCATTAAATATTAAAGTCCAGTTTTCCATTGCTGCGGATACTAGAGAGCCTGGCCCACCTAAGAGCATTATCCATCTGTTCCTCACATACATTATTAAGTGAGAGGCAGCTAGAAGGTAGATGAACCCTTGCCAGCTGAAAACTGAATTCCACAGAAGCCTTGGTATATTATATAAATTTTGTAAGGTTCCTTGCCAATATTTGGCCATGGGGAATTTTAGATTTGGGATATTTGTGTTGAAAAGTTGCATCAAATTTCACTACCTTTTTATTATCCTGTGTTTATAATCTTTGGATACTGTTTCCTGAATCCCCAGAGTCTTTTAAACCACATAGATTTTTGTTTTATTTAGTCTTTCTACTCTACATGTTTTTCAAGAAACAAATAACCACTTTACCTGGGAGCAGGACAATGCGGTCCTGAGGAGCACCCTTTGCGTGCATTTTGGGAGCCCATAGGAATTAGTTTGACTATTTACAGATTATAACAGTTGGTAGTTGAATGCTTTATTTTCATTCCCAGTTGGTGCAATATGTTCACAGCTGATGCTAATGGCTGGTCCATTTGATTTCACATATGGTCCACTATTTGGGGTCCTCTTAGGCTTTCTTTTGTAGTTAGTCTTCTCTTAACAATATCGTGTATTTAGTTTTGCTTTTGTCTGCTGGTCAAATAAATAAATAAATAAATAAACCCTCCGAACCTTGGCAGCAGCAGAAGAAATCAGCAACTCATTAAAAAAAAAAAATCAAAGAACTGGGTCAAAATGTCCCAGGAAGAAGATTTTTGTTAAACAATGCAAACAAACAAAGTGCTTCTCTATGTTGCATGAGACTGAGAGCACACACAAAATGTTTTCTCCCGTGTTTCTTTCATTTTGAAGCCTTTCCTAAGCTGTTCCTAAGTGTTTTCAGCACGGCTAGGTGTCAGAGAGTCCACGCCATCCCAGAGAATCCATTTGCATTGAAAAGCTTCGTGCCACAAGTCCTTCAGAACATATTTCCTTGCGGGTTGTTTTCATAACTTAAATCACTTGCTGTTAAAATCCACGAAGGTAGTATTAAAAGTGAGCTGGAGTCTTTTTGCCAAGACTTACTTCACTAAGTATATTACACAAGTAGAGTAGAGCTACAAAACAATCTGGAAAACTCGCACGCAGGCACCCTCCAGCACTCACTGTAATTTGATACATAGTCAGTGTTTATTCAGACTCTAAACTATAACTGATAAAGCCACAATCTCATAAAAAAGATTATTTCCAAGACTATTACATTACCCTCTGAGAGGTAAAATACTCATTTATTCCGAGTTGCAGATTGTAATAGCTCTAATTCCCTGAGAAGTGGGCATTGCATGGTAATTGAGTGGGCTGGCATGTTAATTGTCCTCCTCTTCACCTCTAGATGCTTAACTGCTTATCTCTTCAACCAGCAAACATTAACTTTCACTTATTTGTGCCTTACTGTTCAGATAATTTTTGAGAGCGGAGTAATTTATTTGTAATAATAAGAAGAAAGCATCTTTGCAGAAGAAGCATTTAAGTTGGGCCAGTTTACATATTAAAATGAGTTGAAGGTGATGTTGGGTTCCGACGGAGCTTTCCTGAGGAGCTGCTTTTGCAGTACCTGAAGAATAATTGGAAATGCAGAAACACAAGCAACAAACAGAACAGTATTAACGCATATAGCTGAATTAGCATCCCTTTATTAGTTTTCTACGCAGTTCCCTATTATGAGCTACTTGTCTCTCGAGCCGCACAGAAAACAGCCTCTTATGGTTAGGAACGTCATGTAGATGTGTTGTTTAACTTCCTGTCAGCCTCTGAGCGGCAAGCAGAGATGTCAGCAGTTCAGTTTGTGGGTTATCCACACTTGTTTCTGCTGCTGGTATTTCCTCTAAAATTTCCTTTGAGTGTGAACAGTACGGTGGAGTGTATGTGCTGGATGATGGGAGAGTCTAGTGGGTGGACATTTTGCTATCATTTGTTGAATATCTATTCTATGTATGGCCTTGAATTATTTATGTGATATCTCAGAGATTTTTATCCACTATAAACTCATTCTACAGATGTGTGTAAGAAAATTAGGTAAAGCTTTAAAAACAATGCAAAAAATGGCTACAGTGATTTAAAAATCATAGCGCAGTATTATATAGTAAGACTAAGAATTATTTAGTTTTCTAGGAAACACTTTTCATAGGGTTTATAGGGCAGTATTGACGAGGGAATGGTTTTTTTTTTTGAAAATACATGTAAATTTGCAACCGATTGTCCATTAGAAACGAAAACACTGCTTTGTTCAGCAGAAAGATAAATAAGCTCATTGGTAAAGTTTTGCCATGTGTATGGTACTAAATTGTTTTGTCCTTATTTAGGAGATTTATATCAATGTGATTGGCCTGACAAGGCGTATGAGTCTCTGTTCTTTGAGTTCTCTACCATTTGAAATTTCTTTCATTAATAATCTAAAATTTTAGAACATATTTTGTTTCATTTCTAAGTAACATATTTTGTAACTTTCCCTGAATTATTTATGAATATGGTTAAGGCTGAAATAAAATGCAATTTTATTTGATTTTCTTAATTGATTTTCTCCAGTTGATAGGTCCTGTTGAGTTGGAATCTACACCTGTTTGATTCCAACCATCTTTATATCAGTATTTCACATTTCATCAGCCATTTCCCATCTTTTTAAGGTGTGGTAAAATTTCATGTACAATTAAAATATTGTAGCTTTGTTCCCAGATTGTGCGCCTAGGGCTTAACTTTTCATTAAATTTATCCTGACTTATTGTCGCTAGCCTCAGTAAATAACACATTGTATCATCCACAGTAGGAACATAGTATTTTATTCTTGACTAAAAAAAATAGAGGAAAGAACAGAAGAAAGCCATATAGCTTACTATTTCCCCAATTAATCGATATATTACTTTTGAGCAAGTTGATCTCGTTTAAGTATAGACAGAAAAAAAGTTAAAAATACACGAAACTCTTGTACAAGGGGACCACTGAGACATAATAAGCATCAGCCTATATGATGGCTTCCCCGGTTTGTGACGTTTGTTGGTGATTTTACTGTTTAAATGTCATCTCCCTGTAGTGGTAAAGTACTTTCATATGTCCTTAAGCAAAAAATGCTACCATGTGACTCAAAAAAGTCAGTGGTCAGCTTCATTTAAAAGGGTGGTTTATAGCTCTGTGGCCTTGAATTCAATGTTAGACCACAGTAAATCCAGAACAAGAGAAAAGTTGCAGATATGTATGTGAGACTGTAACTGACATGGAAAATTTTCCAGGCATTTGTTAGTTTGGGGAATACTGCACAGGTTTCTCGGTTTGGCCAGGAATCTTTCTTTTCTGGGGCAGAATGGTACCTTCTTAAAGCATTATTTGGTTGAAAGATACGTTACAGTGACCGCACGACTTGCCCTTCCTTCTCCTGGTCTCCAGGGGTTCTCATGAACCCTGCCAAGAGTTTATGTGAACCAGTTCAGGCTTGGAGCTATTCCGAGGCTTTGTGAGAAACTAAGGAGTTCAGGCTGTGGAATCGTTTGACAGAAAAGTTTAGATTAAGCATCTTTCAAGAGGCTAGAGACACTAAGCTGTGTTTAAACAGCTCTGTTGTGATTTGCCTTGGACTAGAAAGTGCTTGTGTTACTTCATAGCTCCCTAGGGAAATTTTAGTTATCTGTGATTTAGACAAGGTGATTTTATTGTGATACAATGTAGCCTTTGTAACTAAAAGTGTGCTATAAATTAATGCCATCGTCTTTAAGTTTCATTGGAGAAACTTTCACTAGGTTGATGTCCGTAGCTGCTTTCCTTGCCATTTTACTGGGAAAATGAAAAATTTTTTTACTGTAAATGGCTTGCCTGTGTTATTCGCAACAGGAAGGAGTGTTCCACACTATCATCCTTGGGTAGTTAAACCAGAATTAAATGCATAAACGTTTGAACAGCAGTGCCTAAAATTTTAATGCACTGAAAAATGTGTTAAAAGTTGGGACAAGAGCTTTTTAAAATTGATTAGGACCTGTGATAAGTTAAGGCAAAAAAGAAAAAACATGAAGCTTCTTGAAAGGGGAAGTAATCTCCTTTATTTATCATCATATTAGTTGTGATTTCAGATGCACAAATTGAAGATTCATTATTTCTTGGATTTGTAATAAAAAATGCCCATTATGTGACTCTTAAAAAGCTAATAAGCTATAAAACTGAGTCTTTGTTTTATGTATTTGATGCACATGTGTGTATTGTGCTTAAATTGTTTAAAAATAACAGATTAATTTGATACAAGATGAGTGTTCTTTAAGTTTAAGAAAAGATGTTACTTTAGCAATTTCTGGCATAATCTCACAAAGAGACATGCAAATTTCCTCTTTCTCTGGATTTATTATGTTGTTGATTGGCATTGAACTTATGGTCAAGAGCAATATGAATCATCCTTGAATAAAGATATTTTCTCTGTGAGGTACACAGTGGCACTCTAGTGCTTAACAAGATGTGGTAGTATTAACATTATGTTCATTGGAAATGCATTTTAAAAGCCAAGATCATGAAAATAATTTACAAAAATGTGGAAGTGTCCAAAACAAGTGAGTATAACCTCATGTGACTTTTGCTGGGAATATGTGTGACAGTCATTCAGGTGCTTTGCACATGTAACAAATACCTTCAGAAGTACAAGGGCATTGTTTTGGAGGTTACAAAAACATTTTAATCAAGAGATTCCATAAAAATTTTCAAACTGTGGATTATGAAGTTTGAATGCAGTTGGTCATGTCCTGAATACTATAGACGGCTTGGTGGGAAAAAGAGAAACATTTAAAAATTTTAAATTTTTCCACCAAGAGCTGTCATCAGAAGATAGGTAATAAATTTTAGATAAACCAAAGTGACCCATGGCTTATAAAAAAGAGTGTCTCTCATATTTTAATGACCGGTAAGTACTAGGTTTTGAGAGCGCAAGTGTACATTTTACCTTTCAGGGTTTTGGTACGATTTGAATCTGAAACGTCCCCCAAAAGTCTCATATGTTTGAAAGGTGGCTGGATTGTGAGGGTTAATGATACGTGGACAAACCAAACCTACTGATGACTTCACAGGTGTTAAAGGCGTCCAGTAATGTGTCCCAGTGATGAGAAAGGGACTAAGAAAACTTGACAGTAAAATTTTAGACTGACATGACGGAGTCTGTTCTATCAGAGATTAGATGCCTGTGTAACGACTGGGTTTGCCAATTTTTCCTTCCTTCTTAAAGTTATTTCCTCCAAGTAGGAGATAAGATCATTTGTCCTATTTTATTCTTGCCTTCCTTGAGTTGCAATTAAATGCCTAATGCTTCTGTCACGTGACTTTACCATACTTCCTTCTAGAATGAATAAAAGATATTTCCCTCTGTATTGATATTGGACAGTGTCACAAGCCATGCTTTCCCTGCCAACTGTTGGCAGAGTGACAGCGAAACAGTTCCAAGCTAAGGTCCTTAAGTTAAGTCCTACTCATACCCTTGTGCCCTGGTCTCATCGGCCACTCAGAGGTAGCTGCTAACCCTAAGGTTTGGACCTGGGATGAAGACATGTGGAGGGGACCTAGAGCCATCCAAAAAACGGAGGGCAACCTACTGTGGCCTACTTGAAGACCCATAAGCATAAATTAATTTTGCTGTAAGATTTTTATAAAATAAACCCAACAACCCTGACTAATGTACATGACTTCCGTCACTTCACTCTCTTCTAGTTCTTAGATTTCCTTCTCAGTCTCCTATTTACATTTGCCTCTTTCCATAAAACATAAAATTATTTATTAAGCTTAACATTTATTTCTAGGACCATACCAGTATGGCAAAGTGAAATTTTAAGTTAAAATTTTGCTTGCAGGAACAACTGTTGTCTCTGAATTCCCTCAAGCCAAGGCATGCAGCCGCTTCTCCTTCCCTCAGTACAGAAAAATGGGCAAAATATGCCAATGCTGGCTTCCGGCACTCAGCCTCTCCAACCTTCCTCATGATGAACCCATAACCATTGCAACTTCCTCTCAGCCTAGAGAAACAGAAAGAATAAGGAGATGCTGGCCTCAGAAGCTCAGGGTCCAGGAATGATGGCACAAGCCTGGAGTTATTTATTGTCTCATTGCGCTCCTCTGCTCTTTTGCTTCTTCCTGCAAGAAACCGTAGTACATTTGGGAGTAGAGAGATGGGGATCTCAAATACAGGAGGCTCCTCCTTCTCAGAACTAGCTTTTAATAAAGTCTCATCTTTTACGTCACAAGTAAATGAGCTCTTTTGGATTGATCAGCACATAGGTGGGAGGGCCAGAAACAGGATGGATTTACTTTTTTACTCTTTAGTGATGTCAGACAATCTTAATGCTATTGTGTTTAAAATTGTCTTCATGTGATGAAAAATGTACATTTTTGTGATACTGAGATGAAACCCAAGGCCTCCAAGGCCTCAACACTGAATTAAGTCCCGAGTCCATGTTTATTTTCATTTGAAACAGACTCTCACCCGGTCATAAAATTGTCTCAACCTCCCTGAGTGCAGGGATTACAGCAACCAGCCTAGGTATGGGGTCTTATGACTTGTCCTTGTCCATGCCTATATTCTGAGACTTCAAACTCATGCCTGGTGTTTTTAATTGGTTATTTCACTTGGATAAATGATTACTACTTAAAGGAAAAAATTTCATAGACAAACACATATATCCCCTTCCCAGACATACATAAGTTCTTTTCTAGAAAGTAACCTCAGACAAGTAATAAACTCTGTCCTGTTTGGACAACACTGTGCCTCCTCCCTAGAAAATATAGCATCTGCCTGACATGCACTCATGGTCACAGAATACACTTACCAAAAGTTTTTTGGTGACCACCTTGAATGAAGGAACTTCTTTACTCAATTCGCTAGCTATTTTAAAAATTATATTTACCCACAGGACTTAATAGCCTTTATGCATATTTATTAATGTATGTCCATTTCCCCAACAAAAATGTGTGTTTATTTCATGAAGGCAGAGAACTTTCTGATCTATATCTCATATAGTCAATGCTTAGCTTATGGATTGGCAAGGACAGCTTTCCTAATAAGTATTTTATAATGAAATAATAAACTTGTTTTCTACTATTTTTCTGGATGAATGGTGTTACTGTTTATCCAATAACTCATTTCAGAAATTTGAGAGCCACTCTCCAGTTCTTATCTTTCTCACTGAAGCCACTTTTAAGTTGTCAAACTTAGAATTCTACTATCCTAGTCGCTTTCTCTGTTGCTGGACACGGTGCCCAATACCCACAATCTAAAGAAGGAGATGCTTATTTTAGTTCATACTTTAAGAGTTCTCAGTCCCTGCATGATCAGCCATCTTTCATAGAAAATGCATTATGGAGAAGAGTTATTTACCTCATGGCAGATAGCAGAGAAAGATAGAAAGGAGCAGCCAGGGAGGGAGAGGCACACCACAGTGGCCTCTTCCTTCAGTCATGCTCAGCATCCTAATAGAATATGATATCAACAATGATCCAGTCACCTTTCATGTAAATGAGCCTTGTGGGCAACATTTTACATTTGAAGTATTACATCTACAATATCCATTATCTCTAATTCCATCCCCACTCTATCTTTTTTATGATTACTAGCAGCGGTTGATCATCTATTTCTTTGTCTATAGTTATGATCTCTTGATAGATCTTTCTGTATTATTTTTAAAAATTGCATTATTCACTTTCTTTTAACTGAAATAATATTGAATGACAAATGAATCCTCTGTTTCAATGACTAAATCAATATCTATTTCATGCTCATTGCAATAGCTTTCTGTCACAGTGATAAAATATCTGAGAAAGTCAAGTTTTGTCTCATAGTTTCGGAGGGTTCAGTCAATAGTAAGCTGGCTTCATTGTTTTAGGCCTGCCGTAAGGTAGAGCAGTGGAACCAAAAGGAAGGGTAAAGTTGCTCAGCTTATGGAAACCAAGCAATGGACACAGAATAACAGTGCCAGAGAAGATGAAATTAAAAAACCAGATGCAATCTCCAAGTTCATGCTCTTATGATCTACTCCCTTCAACTACTCAACTATGCCTTTTGTATTTCCATCACCCCCTAATAACATGATCAATTACAATCTCATTGATTAGTCAATCCACTCGAAGCCACCACCTCTTATAATCTAATCTCTTCCCCAAAGGCTGTCAAGCAAGTTTTTAACATTTGAGTTTTGTGGCATGTCTCAAACTCAACCCACTACACTCATCAATTTATAGAATGGCCATGCACTGACCTTCACTTAGATTGGTTCTAGGCTTTGGGTCAGGTTTGTTCATCTGAAACTGTGACTGAATAAAAAATGGCTAATCGATACCTGCTATGCTTGTGCCAAAGAAGGGAATTCAAAGAGGACTGGAGCAAGCTCCCAGCATTTCCTAGTGTTTCGTCTTGGAAGGTCACGCTAACTTCAGCCCCTCTTTCATCAGCGAAACCCAAGCACAGCATTTAGCGGGGTGGGACAATTACCATTTCAACTCTGGGAGGAGGCTGTGCTTCATACAATGTAGAGTTTGAGTGTATAACTTTAGAATCAGAATGAAAAGTTGAAAATGATAGCACAATTCAGGGACTCACTCAATATCCTTTCTTTATATGACTTCCTAAGATTTTGGTAGAAAGCAAACGTCATTTCACTCCCTTTCCTAAAATTCTTCCATTACTTATAATGCCGTGGGATTAAAAATAGTCTTGCAATAGACCACTGCTAAAGCCTCCTTCCTCTTTACACTTTATGCCCGGCGACAGTGAAGTGTTTGAAGTTTCTAGTTGCTCACATTGTTCCTCATGCCTCCCTGCCTTAGGTCCTTAGGTGATGCCCTTTCTGCATAGAAGTGCTTTTCTCATTCTCCGTGTTATTTTTAAGTGGCTGATTCCCGCTCAGTCTTCAAGTCTTCCTTTGGATCATGCATGAGCTGAGGCTTCTCTACCTCCCACCTTTTCAATGGACCTATAATGTCTTTTGTATGTTTCTATCATGACATTTATCACTTTAAATTAGAATCATCTATAGGTAAATATTTATATATGTTTTCTTTTAGACTGAAAATTTTTCAGGTGGGAACCATTTTTAAAAGAGACACTTATGTCCCAGACTTAGAACAATATATACATAGTAGATGGAAGGTAGGTGTTATAATGGGACCATAGCAAATTTTTTCTACACCAGTTTCTTACCCTAATGTTTAACTAATTCCACTGTATGTGTATCAAGCAAGTCTGAATATACATTATAATTTTAGTGGCTTAGACTGTATCTCCCCCAACAACCTTTTGGAATATTTCATCAGTATGAGACTTCCTAGTCAATATGTTTAAGTTCCTGCAATATTGCATTTATCTCAATGAGTTATAGTACACACACACACACACACACACACTATATATATATATATATATATATATATATATATATATATATATATGAACTTAGTTTTCTTTAGGATGAACTTTAACTAAAAGAATTAAATGAGTTATCAGCAAGGAATGCTCTAAGACTTGCCACTACATCAGAAAAACAAATTGTTTCATATACAGGTGGCCTGTGTTTTATCAAAGTCTTAGCGATTTGGGCTAATTTAATATTTTTGGTGGCACTTTTTTGTGAGCCAATGGATCAACTAAAATGTTTCCCATCGCATTGAGGAAGAGGAAAGTAATGAAAGATGAAAATAAGGAAAATTATTCTGCTAGCAGGGACATGATTATATTGCAACATTTGAAATAGAAAAGAACTGACATTTGTTTTTCTTTTTTCCCGAGAAGGTGAGCTGTGCACGGAACTTAAAACAAATGATTCTAATGGCAACTGTCATGTCGTGATGACTTCAGGTAATCATTGGAAAGATGGCATTTAGGAAAACTCTAATCATTTTATGGGCAGGAGTCCTGCCTGAGAATAAGAACTCTTCCTTAATTGACATCATTACATTACCTGCTACCCTAAGGCCACAGGTAAGCAAGCCTTGAATTGTCGACAGCTTTCATTTATTTCATTTGCCTCTGTTAATTTCTTTAGTTCATAATTCACCCGGTGGCAGTGAAGAGAATGGTTCTCTATTTTTGTTTTCTTCTGTTTAAATGGCAGACCCCAGACTGACTTTTCATAATGAAGAGGATTGTCGGGCTATTGAGTTGGCATTTGTGTTTCCGTTTTCTTATTAAGGCTAAGAGAATGTAGCTGCTCTTTTCTGCAATTTCCTTTGGCCTTATGAAACAATACTTATTTTTGGATTTCTTAAGGAATGTTAGCTGTAAGTGGCAACACTTATTTTTTAGGACTGTGAATATTATGACAAATACATTATTTTATTAAATTATTGAGCATGTATTGTCATAGTATTTTTATGTTTACATGCCATCTCAAATCCTTTCATTTTTCAAACATCTGTAGTTGCCAGATTTCCCACTACTTTGTGGGGAGTTTTCATTCTAACACCAGCTTGTGTCCAGGGCACTTTGAGTTCTTTTATTAGTTTTTCTTACTTTTAGTGAAGCAAGCTTTTGAGCTTGAGCTAATCCTGCCCATCATTACGGCCAACATCTTCTCTCATTTCTTAAGACTTTTCTATCTTGTGTAGTGAAATTCACTCTTTTCTCCCGAAAAGCCCCAGAAACCTTCAGTTCTTGTACCCCTCAGACATTTGTTCTCATGGCTTCTGGTCCTGCTGCAGTCTCTTCATAACCCAGTTGCTTCCTGCTTCTCTTGCATCTTAATTCCTGTCACTTCCGATGCCACCCGCCCTTCTTGATCTCCTTCAAAGCTCTTCTCAATCCTACTTCCTCCAAGCGCCAAGGTTTTATTATCTTCAAGATCACCGTTTCTGTGATTTATGCCTTTCAAATTTTTCTATTGATAACTAGCAAAGAGTCCAATTAGACCCTATTTTAAAAATACAAAATGACATTAAAAATAAAAATAAGAATAGTTATTATTAAGCATGCTTACATGTCAGGTTAAGAATTCATTAAGTAACTTCATTTAATTCCCCCAAAATTCTTGTGCAGTGGATAATATATTATTTCTATTGTTCTGATGACATAACTGACTCATGAATAACTTAAGTAAATTACCCAAAGATGCATAGTAAAGGGTAGAGCTGAAAGAACAATAATCCCTATCATAACTGATTATTGTAAGTAGAATATATATGTAGAATTGCAAATAGAATATATATTAGAATATAGAGAATAATATATATTATATATAATAGTATATACATATTAAATGACCATCAGAGAAATCAGATGTGTGAATTATGATTTGAACTATCTAAGAAATTTATATGGGATAGAGAAAGTGCGTGAGACTTTCAGTTGGAGATGAATGATAAAACAAACTGGCTTCTAGGCAAACTTGAACTCATAGCACAAACATATTTAATAGAACTTCGAAAACAAGAGAGTACAATTAGATCAGGTACTTCAAACCCTGCTGAAACGCTACTGTTCAGGGTCCTGACTGAGATCTTCACAGAGCCTAAGAGCTGATGATGTTGTGTTTATCTTTCTTATATGATTATTTCCAAAGGAAATAAATCCAAAGAAAAGTAAGCCTTTCAATGATTGTCGTTTCTTTTAAGAAATACAAAATTAATATACAAAATCAATAATGTTGTTATAAGTCAGTAACAAATTACATGAAATAGAAATGAAGGAAGAGATCCCATTCACAATAGCTACCAAAAAGACACTATCTAGAAAGAAGCTTTACCAAAGACACAAGGATTGCTACTATGAAAATTATAAAGCACTGTCGAAAGAAATCAAAGAGGACACAGACAGACAGACAGACATACACGCACACACTCACTCAAAATAGAACATTTCACATTCATGAGGCAGAATCAATATAGTTAAAATGTCCACAGTACTGAAAGGAAGCTACAAGTTCAATTAAATCTTTATCAAAATGCCAATTATGTTCTTCACAAAACTATACAGCAAACAATTCTATAATGTATAAGGAGCCACGGAAAACTCTGAATGATCAAAGTCATTTTCAGCAAAAAGAACAAAGCAGATGTATTATTACTATCTAACTTTAAAACATATTGTAAAAATTATGGCATTCAATATACCATGGCATTGGCATAAATGCAGACACATAAATCAATAGAGCAGAATGGAAAACTTAGAAGCAAACTTAGGCATTTATATCTAATTGATTTTTGACAAAGATGCTAAGAATGCACAGTGGAGAAATGATAGTCTTTTCCACAAATGGTGCTGGGAAAATTGGACAGCTGCGGGCAGATCAAGAAAAGTAGAGCCCTCTCATGAGTTACAAGAATCAGCTCAAAATACATTAAAGTCTTAAATGCAAAAACTGAAACTATGAAACCATTAGAGGAAATCACAGGGAAATACTTCAGGATACTAAAATAGGCCAAAAAAAGTTTTCTGAAGAATATTGTAAAAGCACAGGGATCAAAAGTAAAAACCAGGCAACTGAGATAACCTTCAGTTAAAAGGCAGCAAAGGAAAAAAATATCATCAGAGTGAAGAAACAACCTTCAGCTTGGGAGAAAATATTTGAAAATGATTTGACAAAAGAATGATATCAGATTATGTAAAGGATATTAAATACTCAATAGCAGAAACAAACAAATAAAACCCCCCAAATTGCCTCATTAAAAAGAGGCAGCAGATGTAAGTAATGTTCTCAAAAGACACAGACATGGCCAACATGTGCATGGAAAGATGTTCAACAATACTAATCATAAAGACAATCCAAATCTAAACCACAAAGAGATGCATCTCATTTCAGTTCAAAAATAAAAAGGATGAGAGGGATTGATTGGTGGCACGGACATGGAAAGAAAGTGACCTTGACACGCTATTGGTGGGAATGCATGTTAGGACAGCCATTATGAAAAGCAACATGGAGGTTCCCCAAAAATATTAGAACAATAACTACCAGATCATTCTGCAATCCACTACTGGGTGTATTTCAAAAGACATTAAAATGTATATTTCAAAGAGACATCTTTGTTCATTACAGAGCTACTGATAATAGGCAAGACATGGAAGCAACTTAAGCTTCTATCAGTTTGTCAATGGATACAGAAAATGCAGCACGTATACAGAGTGGAACACTATTCAGCCAATAGAAAAGATGGAATTCTGCCCTATATGACAAAATAGATGGAACTGGACATCATTATATTAAGTGAAATAGTCTAGGCACTGAAAGAAAGTTACCGTATAATTTCACTCTTATGTGGGTTATAAGATGGTTAATTTCAGAGAAGCTGAGAAAATAGGTGGTTAGTAGGACCTGTGGAGAGGAGGGAAGAGGGCTGGAAGGGAGAGGTTGGTCAGTGGGTGCTATTAATAATTCACAGTTACATAGAAGAAAGGGGCTCTTCTGTGTAATTTCACAGTAGGTAAGTGAGCTACAGATAATAATGTACTGTACATTTCAAAAACCTAGAAAGGAAGATCTTGAAAGGTTTTGACATAAAGAAATAATATTTGAGCAGACAGATAATGCTTAAGTTGATTGAAACATTTCACAATGCATACATGTACCAAAACATCACATTACCTGTTAAGTTGTACAATTTTGTACGTATAGTAAAAATAACTGGCTGGAAGAATGACACAGTGGTTAAAGCACTTGTCTTGCAAGCACAAGGCCCTGAACTTAATTCCCTAGCACCACATGAAACTGGTGTGGTGGCACATGTCTGTAATCCCAGCGTTTGGGAGGCTGAGACAGGTGGATTGTCTTGAATCCAAGGCCAGCCTGGACAGCACCGTGAGTTCAGGACCAGCCTGGGCTATAGAGTGAGACTCTGTCTCAAAAAATAACTTTGGAGAAAGAAAAATAAATATAATAAAAAGTGTCTTGTTGATATAAAAATAAAAAGACAAGTGTTTGAAGTAATGTCCTAGAAGTACATAGTTGGACTAAAAACTAAGTAATATGTTACTTCATTAAAAATATATAATATTTTGTGAATAATGCAAAAAAAATTACTAATGACTAGACAGCATTATTCCAGCATTCATGTAATTTCCCAGAAGTCTTAGTTAGGTGTGAACTACAGATTATTTTTAGTGTCCAGGTCAGACACATGTAGAGTGGCTCTGCAGAGGGCCAACATTTCTCTTAGGTAGCACTTCAATTCTCTGGATTTCCTAAAGTAAGGAGATCCTCAAGAACAGGTGCAACTCCTCCATTACAGAACCTGCTCCTAGGTGCGTTCAGAGATGGCCCAAGAAAATAGTGCGATCTAGCAGGCAACCAAGGAGCCACAGAAACTTTAAGTGTGGCAAGGGAGCCAACACTACGTACAGAGTTTACTGGCCTTGAGCCTGGGTCCCACTAAACTTTGTCCTCTTCAGAAGTGAAGCAAGACAAATAGAATGCACTTGTTTTTTCCTTGAATAGAGAGAGGCACGTTTGGTTTGTGTGCTCTGGGTACATGTTCATGTAAATTTGCTCAAAGGGAAGAGTCTTAGATTTAAAAAGCATTATAAACCCACAAACCATTGTCCTGTTTTTTTTTTTTCAGCAACTCACCCTGAAAAAATATAATTAGCTGCACAGGTCTAAAGAAAAACTGCTCCTTCTTATTTTAATTTAGCTAGTGAGATATATCATTGTGATGTTCTGTCCCTTATCTTGTTCAGAATCTGTCCTAGAGGCTCAAAACAGAGACAAGAATCAAGACTTCCACATGATGCATTTTGCCAGCTAAATTTTAATAAGAAGAAACTGTTTTCTGTAGCCTAGTGCACCTAATTTTGTTTCCAGGGTGAATGGCCGTAAATCTGAGGAAATGATATCCTTGCCTTGTCAGTCTCCATCTTTTTTACCGCCTCAAAGAATCCGATGAAGTAATCTCCATTAAGCCGTAGAATTAAATTTAGGGTAGCACACTGGTTTTTAGAAAAATCTAAACCTGTGTTTAATTTTATTAACAAGGGGCTTGGAGAAACTTGATATGAAGTTCTTCCCATATTATGAAGCACTTTCAATTTATACTAAATATGCTCATCACAAAGACCCGACGATTTCTTCAAATCTTAGGTGCAATCAATTGCTGTAAATGATGCTCACAAGCTTGGAACTCATTTAATTCTCTCTGTTGAAGCTTTCTCTCATAACCTGTAAGGCAGGAAATATTTCACGTGCAGAGAAATATCATTCACTTAATAAAAATTACGTGCAATTTAACTAATATCACTTGTTCACTGACTATGTGATGAGTCAGAGGGTGTTGCTTACAGGAATTTAAAATCTGTATAAAACTGCATAATATTTTAACAAGAAGTGCATTATTTAAATATAATTGTGGCTAAGTGTGGACATTCTTTCAAATAAAAGCTGAATTCATATTTTGTACAATGATGTATTGAAGTTCAGAGGAACATGAGATGAGATCACCTTTGGAAAAAGGATCAAAGAATGCTTTATAGAATATTTGTCAAGGAGAGCCAGATATGATTTTCATTGTTGGATTTAGACAGAGGAATAGAATTATTTTGTTTAGGTTAAGAGGCCTCTATTCTATATATTTCTTGACTAAGCATGTTTTAAGATAGAAGGTACTATATTTGTATTGCACATTTTTTCTGGGCTGTCTTAAATAAGAATCGATAAGGGAAAGATATCTAGAAAATAATTTGATTTTTGGTAAAAGAAACAAGACATTTCTAAATAATTCATAGGTTTAAACCTGTATCATAATTGAAATATGGTTGTAATGAAAATTTAAAAACATGTTAACATTTATTGGGAGCAAACAATGTAAGATTTCTGTCATATCTTAATGTCTTTAAAGGTGTCTTGCAGCATCCTTAACCTTTATCCACTAGATACCAGCGGCATTCTTTTCCCAGATGTAACAACCAAAATGTCTTCAGATCTAGCTTAATATCCCCTAGGAAGCAAGAATGTTCCCGGTGAGAATAACTCAGCAAAATTAATGCATATAGAAAAATGATATCATTAAATGCTGATTATAAGAACGAGGTTTAAAATGAATGCTATAATCATTCATCTTATGAAATCCGAGTACATTTTACTTCAATGAAATAAAATCAAGGGAATGAGAATAAATCAATAAAACAAGGGATCAATTACTATTCTACATGATAGAAGCAAACATTCAATTCTGTTTGCATAAATAGCATAATATATAATGTCCTAAAGGATACATTTTAATACGATATGTGCAAGGACACTGGACAGTAAACACAGTACTGATGAAAAATTTAAAAAGACATTAAAGACCAGACATCCAATGTTCATGAGTCGGAGGATCACTATCTTGATGGTATCAATTTTTGTTAACTGATTGACAAATCCTAATTCGATCCAGAAAACACTATCATTTATAAGAAATAGGCTGTTTCAGACTACAGAGAAGTGAAGAATATAAAATAAGAAATACTAGTTTTAAAAGAATCACTCACTCAGTTTAAAGACATCCATAAAGCTGCTATAACCAACGCAATGATGGATGAGAGCAATAATAGGCAAAACTAGTCACACCACTCACCATGTGAGCAATTTGAGATTTATAGCATGCCACATAAACACAACTCTCACCACCATGTTAAATAATAGCAGTGAGCACATATTTAAAATGCGAACATGAAACAAGATAGATCACATGCTGGGCAATACCACAGTTCTCAATGTCTTCAAAATATGAATTAAAATACAATATATTATTTGAGAAAATGGAAGCAAATAAGAGCTCAATAACAATAAGATACTAGATGAATCTTTCAACTATTTACAAAAGAATCACTTCTAATTACTTTGTGACACAAAGAAGGAAAATTAGAAAGTATTTTGAATTGTTTGGTCATGCAAACATGACATCAAGTTTGTATGACAGTTAAAAACAACGGCTACATAAAATGAGTAATTTTAATAACTGTATTTGATAATAAGGAAGACCAAAACTCTGTTATGTATGCATCCACATTAAAAATTTGACAAGGGTCAGTAAATGACTTGGCAATTCTTCCTGTAGATATTTACTAGAAGAATAAATTATCTATACAAAACTTCGATGCAAGCACTGGTAGAAGCTGTATTCAGAATATTTAAAATCTGGAAACATCCCAAATATTCCAAATATTGTTTTTAAAATGACATAAAAGTTTTCTATAATTCATAAAACAGAATACAGCTTGTTAACACATAGGAATAAAATACTGATCGTCTCAGCAGCATCAATAAAATCAACAAAAGGAGGCTCATCTAAAAGTGAATGTACTGTATGATTTCGTTTAAATGTACAAAATTCTAAAATGGCAAGACCTAATCTGTAGTGACACACGAATATTATTAGTAGCTCTAGAAGAAGGGATAAAGTGACTGCAAAGAGGAACGCAGTTTAGTTTTGAAGAGGAAAGAGGTCCAGGTCTTACCCGAAACAGTGATTACATGGGTGTATACATTAGTCACTCGTTAGGCTATATTTAAAAAGTACTTATTCCATCACATAGAGGTTTTGTCTCAAAAAGATCAATTTCACACTACAATGTCCTATTATGGCTTCTTACAAAAATGAAAGGAAAATAAATGTAGGCAATGTGTCCGTTTCTATCGAAACCACAAATAGAAGAGAACGTCCTAAAGTTTATCAAGTGAGGAGGGTTAACAAAGCCCAGAGAAGACTTTCTGAAAGCTCTCCCAATAAGACTATGATCAAGATAAGGATGTCTGGTACTTCTAATGGCATAATGAAAATCCTGGCCAATTTTATAATTAGAGAAAGAAAAATAGAAGCTCAATAATTGGAACTGAAGAGATAAACTGCCATTATTTACAGATAATATGTTCATCAATAAAAAAAACTCTGAAGATAAACAACAATCCAATTGCTCAAACAAATTACAGAATTCAACAAATTTGCTGCATGAAATAGTTTAAGCAAGTTAAAACCATTCTCCTGTAGCAGGCGCTGACAGACTAATGCCTACTGGCCAAATCTGGTTTTCAACTCTCTTTGAAAATAAATATTTAACATCTTCCCGCTGACCCTCGCTGGAGGCGTAGCTGGGAGATTAAAACACTTGCTTAGAAAGTGCTAAACCCTGTGTTTGATTCCCCAGCACTATATAATAGCTGAGTTTAGTGACACACACACCTGCAATCCCAACACTGGGAAGGCTGAGGCAGGAGGATTGCCATGAGTTCTAGGTCAGCCTGGGCTACAGTCATTTCAGGACCACCCTGAGTTACAGAGCAACCACCCTGTATTGTGAAGCAAGCAAACAAACAAAAGGAAAGTAAATATTGGTTGGTGGATGGTCACAGCTTCTGTTACATTATTGTCTAGATCTTTCTTGACACTACAGCACAGTCGAATGGCTAAAATGAAGACTGATTGTTCCAAAGCCTGAATTCTTTATTTTGTAGTCTCTTGAAAAAAATGGATAGTGCGCTGTCTCTTATTCTCTCTTGTTCTAGAGGAAAAACAATTACATGCAAAATGACAGATGAAAAATAAAGACAAAATTTACAAAAGTGAAAAAAACATGTTTTGTGATATGAAAGAGTTAACACCAGTTTTATGGGGGATGAGTTTTGGAAAAAAAATTTAAGAACAGAATGAAAGGGGAAATTTTTCAAATTCATGGATTGGTCAGTTTATCATTACAGATATTAATTTTCTTAAATTATATACTCAAGGCAATCCCAATCATCAAAATTATACCCATGTCTTTCCGAGGCTTGGGAAATTATTTCTAAAATTTCTATTGGGGATTAAGTATTTATAAAGAGAAAAGTGAAGAGATCTAGCCTCATTTTCAAGTATCCAAACCTCAATGTTATTAGTAAATATAATGTCGTTTCTAAGACAAAAATAGGCCAAAAGAGCAGAATTCAGAGAGACATATTTACATATGGAAAAATAGTAAACTAATAAAGCCTCACAAAAGCATATATGTATTACTTAGAAAAGTGTGTTAGGAAATTATTTACTATTCATGAAAAAGAATCATGGGTCATTAATTTACATTGAATGTGAAAGAGATGTTGTGCTATTTTAGATATATAAACGTAAAAGAGACACCATAACACTGTTTAATGGAAAGAAGAAAACTATATTGTGATTTGGGACATAATTGAGAAAGGTCTTAATTCCTCCAAATTAAAATTATAGTACAAAAATATAAACGAATTTGGCTATATGAAATTAATTATGTAGATAACAGGCAGTGTTTATTATACACACGGTATTTCTAAAATTACAATGACAAAAAGGAGAGAAATGTAATCCAAAGTGTGTGGTCTTTATGTTTAGAATGTACAAAAATATAGTTCCACTCCAATCATGAATATCTTAAGAGATACTCAATTACCTGTAATTATATAATAAAATGTAAATGAGAAAATAACTTAGGTTCATGAGATGAAAAAAAGCTAAGAAAGTCAATATTTTATAGAATATGGAGAAATAGGACCATTTATACACTTTGGTAAGATGGCAGCTTTTCTACATAATAATTTGCAGTACTTAAGAAACTACCTCTATCAACTTAAATACGAATACACTTATATTGAGTGTATACACGTGTCTATGGTGTATGTGAGCATCTTGATTATGGAGTACGCATTTGCTCTGGTTTGAGTCTGAAATGTCCCCCAAAGCCTCATGTATTTGGATGTTATGAATCATCTATGGGTTTCACATGACGTGAGGAGGTGGGGCCTGGCCAGGAGGTGCGGATTACTGGTGGCGTGGTGGGTCCCCAAGCATGTGGCAGAACACTGGGGATGGGACCTGGAAGCCTACAACTCTCACTAGCTCTGCTCTTTCGTTTGTCGGCCTCCAGTCCCACCATGCCATAGATCCTCCCTGACTAGCTCTTTCCCAAGCACTTCTTCTTCTACTAGCTGCTGCCCGTCAATGGACTCAGACTTTGAAACTGTGAGCTAAAATACTTTTCCTCCCTTAAGCTGTCTCTCTGTATTGCCTACCAGAAATGGAAAAGTAGCTATGGCAGTGTTCATCATTCCCCGAGCAGAGCACATCTTAAAGAACAGGTCTTCACACTCACCGCCTGTGGTTTTGTTTGCCCCAAGTCTGTGTTTCTTTTGCTTGCTGTGTGGGCACTTAGAGTTATGAGAATTTATTTATCCTGATAGTCACATATTCATGCTAAGTACATAATTACGATATCCAAGTGTGACTCAGAATCCGCATTCCTATAATATGTTCTTGAGAAAAAATTTACAGGTTCCTAAAAGGACATGTATGACATTGTCCACTAGTTACTGTAGTAGAGTGTGGGCAATCTAGCAGGGTAACAGCTCAGTGAATGTGAAAAATACATACTTTGAAAGATAAAAAGCAATGGGGTCATGAGTCTGTTACTAATAAAAGAAGTTATTGAGGAAAAAAATAAGGAACAGCAAAAAGATTTGTATATGTCTAACACATGCACACAAATTGCTTGATATTTTGAGAGGATAAAAGTATGTCTAAGGATGAAAACATGAAAGTAAATTCTTACTCAATACAGGAGTTGGTGAGAATCAAGGTATAGGGTGAAGGAGGATAACAATAAAACCAACAGGCCTTCCGTCATCTTGGGGACAGTGTTTATAGCCACAAGAGTGAGTCTATCCCCTAAAATTTACGACTTCCAACCCTAATGAGGATGAAGATGATTAACTCAACTTTTTGTAATTCTTCCAAAATTGGAAAAGAAAACAAGAATAAATGAAGGAGATAATGTCAAGTTGAATTTATAAATCTTAGATGTTCATAGCTAACATGCATTCAGAAAGGCTGACTGTATATTATGTTTGCTGAAGTTGTTTTACCAAAAGCTATAGAGGAGATAATTCAATCTCTCCTGACTTAGTTCTTTATTTTGTTTGTATTTGTCTCAGACAGTAAGTCATCATAATTCCTAATATAATTTAAGTCTATTTTTACCCCGATTGTAGTACATACACTTTGCTAAGTCCCTCTTCCTAGATGGAATTAAATTACTTACCTTGGTAATGGAGAACCACCACAAGGGTGTAAATGAGTTCTTAGCATGGCTCTTCATTGCCACAATAATTTAGAGCCACTAGCTAGCTTGATGTGTCTGCAATAAATGTTTTATTATTTAGGAAAAATTCACTACACAAGTTGC
This sequence comes from Ctenodactylus gundi, assembly GCA_004027205.1. Lineage (NCBI taxonomy): Eukaryota > Metazoa > Chordata > Mammalia > Rodentia > Ctenodactylidae > Ctenodactylus > Ctenodactylus gundi. Next base: position 903,230 of record PVKB01000125.1, read on the forward strand.
AATGTACCATGCTCATTCAAGCTGTAAATCAACAAAGATCAGCAGACTGAATAGAAAAATGAAAAGCTTATTTAGAAACTGACATAAGCTTTCAGATGAGCAGGGATGGTTGAAGTTAACTGCATTCATTTTTCTTTGCATGTCATAGTTGCCTCTTGAATTTCAGTGCTAAAGATAGAAGATAGTTTTGCTTTATGAAATTATATCCACAGAAACAGTGTTTGCATTTATATAGATAGAGTCATAATAAAGTGGATATAAAGAAGCCACACTAAAGTGATAGTAGACCAGATTTATGAAGTGTGGGATGGGGTTTTCTAGCCAATGTTTCTAGACTCAATGAAATTGTTCCACGGAGATGGGAGCTTATGTTAGAAACTCTGCCATGCCCTGGAACTGTATAGTAACTGCCAGACAATAATATAAAACACCACAGAGTTTAGCATTTGAAAAGCACCTGGGAATTCTCCCCCTTATTTCCTTTGCTTTTATTTTAGCAAGCTCAAAATTGCAGAAAAATCATCCTGTGTTCTCAAGGCAGGTTATTGATAAATCTATAAGGTACGATCCTCGTGATAACAACTGTCCCACACTCTATGTGGTACTTACAAAGTGGCAAAATTTGCTCCAGGTAAAGTTCTTGGTGTAACAACATTGAAGAGCAAACACCTGGCTTTTGCACACCTGTGCCATGGGAGATAGCCCTCCCGAGCTATCCAATGTCAAATCTTTCCATGCAAAGTAACTATAGACATTTGACATGCCCTCATCTTAGCGTTATTGTCACAATAGCATCATTAATCCCAAATTTTCACATGTTGTAATCAGTGCTATGTAAGTTCAAGTAGTTAGTTTCAGGTTCTAAGAGCCATACTTAATAGCCCTTTCTGGACTAATGTTACACCTTATGGAAGAGCAAGATGAGCCAGGTCTCTAGGAACTAAATTGTGACACAGGGGTGGAGAGTTGGTATACCTCTGAGGCAGCACAGTGAATGAAGAAATGCTGCTAATCTTGCCTGATGAAGGCAAATTACTTCCGGTAGTTCTTATAAATGGGCATGGAGATGAAAGGCATTAGTCAGATCAATAACTGCATACCAGTTGCCAGGAGAAGCGCTCCTTTTAGTCCCTGATGGTGGCACTAACCTCTGCTGTCCCTCCAGTGATGTGGTACTGTTTCTGACTTACCATTTTCCTAGGTAGAGACAACTCCAATGGGTTAGGGAACTGATACAGGAATTCCAGAAGAGCTAAGTCCTGATTATGCATGTGGAACTGGAAGATGTCTACAGGATAGACTTGGGGACCTGCAGGGTCCACTGAGAACTGGACCTTGGCTAGTACTCCATTGAGCACCTGACCTCTCTAGGCCTGTGCTGAACTGAAAGTCCAACGTGCTGTTTTGGATCTCTTGGAATTAGTGTAAGTTCAGAGCCAGTGTCCAATAGCCTCCAACATGCCTGATCCTTCCCTTTCCCCAGTGTACAGATGGACTAGTAATGGACTACATGTCACTTTAGGGAAGGATGGGAGAAATATTGGCAGTATAAATCTTTGGTACTGCACAAGGGTCTTTCCTTGAAGGGCCCTGGCTTTGCCTTCATTTAAGGGACTGGGTCTGTAAACTGGCTCAAGTCTGGGAATTGATTGAAGGGTCATGATTTTCTGCTGCTAATGTTTCAGTAGATTTTTGTTCAGTTGCCCTAGATGATTTTCTATGTAAATCCAATAAGAGTTTAGTAGACTTCCTGTTTATTTCACTTTTGGGTACTGCATGACAGATTAGCTCATGCCATAGGTCTACCTACATGTATCAAACTGCTGCAGGCTTTGCTTTGCCTCTGCTGCACATTGTGAAAGGTACGCCCACCTTACCTTCAGTGGCTAAGGTGGATGGTGAGGGTGGGTCCTGTAAAGCGTCAGCGTTGTAGAGCTGGTCACTGCATCAGGGAAGGTGTTCACTGTTTCTGTAGGTGACAGAGGATCAATTTTCTCAAGTACAAATGGAAAATCCAGGCTACAGGAGGTAAAAGTAGGGATGCCTCTGCTGCTGAAGTTAGACAAATCTCTTCATCTGGGAAATACATCACCTCAGCATCAGAAATTCTTAATGTTTCTTTTGCACACCTCTATCCCAATCGACAGGAACCCCTTCCTTTCCAAACAGCACCTTCTCTTCATCTGCATATTCCCTTCCAGGTGAGCATTGATCTAGTGTTGTAGTTCAGTTCATATTATTCTGAGGACTTGAGCTTGAGTTCCAGGAAGAAAGGAGAGAAGATTCACTTCAGACAACATTTAGAAACTTTCAAGTTGTCTATTTGTGTCTGTAAGTAACACACGTAAGCAGGACATAAGGGAAGAAGGAGAGAAAACTTACTTTCAGGACACACCGAGAAACTTCTAAGTCATTCATGTGTGTCTGGAGTTGGGAATTTGGGTCTTTGAGCACACGGTTCTTTTTCATCACACCATCAACACACTAAGGAGAAATTACATCTGGAGCCCATTCTTTTCATTTACAACTTTGTCCAAAGAGGTTAAGATCATCATGATATTTTTGACTTTTTCAAAAATATTCAAATATATTTTATATAGAATCAAAAAATGACTCACATCTCGCAAATGGAAAATTATGGTAAAAAGAAATCCACCTCTTGTATAAAATTAATGAATTCACACTGGGGACTAGCTGTACTTCTTACATTATTAGGAGGAGAGACCACAGCAACTTGAGGTCTTATGAAACTAGACAACTAATTCCAGGGACCACTAAAACCTTAGAGCAAATCACTGTTATCATTATGTCTTCTTTGGGAACGACTCCTGGTACCAAAATCTGTATTGGTTATGGTTCTAAAAGAGGTAGAATTAATAGAAATTATATATAAATAAAAAAGGGAATTTATTTGGCTGGCTTACAAGTCCCGCGAGAGAGAGTGAGTACCAAATGGCCATGTGTGTATGCGAGGGCTTGAGAGTCCAGGGGCTACTCAGACCAAGCTGGCTGGGCCGCCAGTACCCAGGTGGGTGTACTTCTCTCGTTTTCTGGCCCACAAGTCAATCACACACACCTGAAAGCTGTCCTCCGAGCGTGTCCTAATTCCATCAAGTTAACATAATCCCTCTAAAAGCCAAAACCATACTTGCACCCCATGTTTACTGTAACACTGTTCACATCACCTAAAATATAGAATTTGCCCAGATGCCCTGCTATTGACAACCATGAAATTGGGACTGGAAAACACTATGTTAAGTGAATAATTCATGCACAGAATTACAAATACTGCATCTTCTCACAAACTTGCGGAAGCCAATAAATCAGTCTTGTAGAAGAATGGAATGAATATTGATCACTAGAGACTGGAAACACAGGACCACAGAAAGAGGTAGAAGAACAAGAGAGGACACTGCTATGGTTTGAATCTAAAATATTGCTCTAGAGTCTCATGTATCCAGGACTGGAGGAATGGCACAGCAGTTAAAGCACTTGCTTTGCAAGGGCAAGGCCCTAAGTTCATATTCCCCATCGCTACATAGAGCTGGGCATGGTGGCTCATGCTTCTAATCCCAGCACTTGGGAGACCGAGGCAGGTGGATTAACCTGAGCCCAAGGCCAGCTTGGGTTATAGCAGTGAGTTCAGATCCAGTTTTGTAGCCTGGGCCACAAATCAAGACACTGTCTCAAAAAAGAAGTTCCATATATTCACAAGTGGAGCTTTTCCAAGGTAATTGGATAATACAGGTCCTATGTTTGTTGGTGGATTGACCATTCATGAGTTCGTGGCCATACGTTTTAGCATGTAGTGCCATATTGCAAGCGGATCACCGGGATGGCGACCTGGAAGGGTGTACTCTTGCCTCTTCTCCTCCCTCCTCTCTCTGCTTTGGGCTGCCTGTTGGGTGACCACTTTCCCCAACTTTGCTCTTCTGTCATGTTACTGTCTCAGAGCCAACCAACCACAGACCGAATCCTCTGAATATCACAAGTCAAAGTAAATTTCTCCTTCTTAAGTTTCAGTGTCAAGTATTTTCTCCAACTAAGAGAAATTGACTTACACAGGCACTAAGTCACATTGTGGAAGAACTACTTTGGGTTCAGAAGACATTATACAGCAGGGCAACTATTGGTTAAAGCAATCTATTGAACATTTCAATGACTGGAACAGTTGAAGACTTTCGCACATAAAATGATGAAGGGTTTAAGTGATAGAAATGGCAATTACTCAGGTTTGATTATTACACACTGTATATATGTGTTGAATTGCCATAATGAGCCCCTAAGAATTTACAGATATAGCTCAATTTTTAAGAAAATAGCAAAAAGAAAGGAAAGAAACCTCACAGTGGGATGGTGAGACTGCGGCATGGAAGAAACCATATATACAATTGGATCATATTAATTCGAAAAAAGAATCTACAATTGTAGAACAGTGCAGCCTTGCTGGGCTCTAATTTTCTTTTTGATTCAAGAAATGATATTGAAGAGACAGAAGGATAGAGACATGGAGGAGACAGAGATAGAGGTACAGATTAACCTAGGACCCAAGGAAGACTGGAGATTCAGGGCAGAGCAAAAGAAAATCTAGGACCATTCTGATGCATTTTGCTAAACTTGGGGTTGTAGTGCAATGATATTTATCGGAAGGCACGTGCTCTGAAAGTTCATGGGGCAGTAACTTAGAAGAGACTGCTTCTATATTGGTATCATTTGGATGGGCTCACTGGGACAGGCTCTCTTTGCTCTCTTTAATTAACTCCTTTGGTTAAGAGAGCCCAGCGGCTACCAGTCTCTGCTACCGGAAAGAGCTCTTGGATGGATAACAAACTGGCACTACTTTACTACTTCATAGACTTGTGGTCATAAAAAATTAAAAACTATTCCTTGTAAACACAGTAGACTTAGCTGTAGAAGGCCACCGTGTAGGAAGCCCTTGTTACTTATTATTATTAGCAAGAGGAAAAAGCAGAGTTTTCTATCTCCGTGTTAATGATAAAAGACAGAACCTTCCTGACACAACCCTTTTGTGAAAATAAAGTTGAATTCCTAACCAGACAATGGAGAGCATTCGCAGGTAAGGTTTATGAACCATGACTAACCTTGTCTCTGAGCATTTTAACACGTCTTCCAAGATGACCCAACGTTCATGCTGCTCCAGTTTAATCTGAAATTAACCTTGAAGATGCCATTTCCTGTGTGGCACCTGACTTTGAGTGGTGTCATTGTCACGCAGTGATTTGGTTCACTAGTTCACCGTGTTCATTTGGACAAGTTACCACTAATGTGTCTATGCTTCAGTATCCTCAACTGTGAAGGAGAAATGACCCTGTTAGCAGCATGCTTCCCTGAGGTGCTGTGATGGACAGCCAATACAATTTATTATGGAACATTTTACCTGATGCAAAAGAAAAAAAGAAGGAGTTTTTATGGGAAAGTTATATGACTTTTTTCCTCACATTACCAAATGGTTCAAAGAGTTTGTGTATTGCTTTATGAAAACATTTATTTAGCGAGCGTCTTGATAACCTTAAACAGCCAGTGTTTTCCAGTATAAAATATTAAGGCTACTTTTTATTACTTTTTCTATCATCAGTTATTATTATCCTTACTGCTGAAAATATGGACAAAATAGAGTTTTCAAAAGTATAATGAAGTGAGTGAGTTGTAATACAGTATGACGGTTTTGCTATTAGCGCCATCATTCTGAAATTTCTACAAGTGCATATGATAGATGCCTGAATAATATCCAAGAATCTTCTGATCCACAAAATAATAAAGGACAATTAATCTCAAGCCATGAATTTGATTTCAGCCTCAGTTGCTTGGTTAGACTCCAATAATCTTAATGAAAAAATGATGTAATGCTATTGCCCAAATTATAACAAGACTTTGATTAACTAGGAAAAAAAGTGTCCAATAAATTGAAAACTTCAATTAAGTGGATTCCCCCAAACTCCTCTTCAAGCAGGATAAATACATAATTGTTTTTAAATATAAAAGCAAGAACTTAAGGCAAAAATTAATGAATAAGAAAATAAGTCCAAGTTATACACATGATGAGGAACAAGTTTCATTAACATGATGATGAGGGCCAGTTGATGTTTTGTTAGAATTCAGGGAAGTCTCTCCATGAAGCAGAATGTTGGGTGCTTTACACACATTCTGGGTAGTTCTCAGAAAAAGCAACACAAAAAATAAAACAAGCTTTATAGTATGATGCTTACTGTTTAGATGAGATAGTGAGGTCAAAAAGGTTAAAGTCATTCATAGGTTATCAAGTCACAATCCAAACTCGAGTCCGAATGTTATGCTTCGTTCTCTTTTCCACAACAGCAAGAACCCATCACAGGAGGTCGTAGTTCTTAAGAAGCTGAGGTAAATAACAATAAAACTGCGGAATAAAACTGGATTAATTAATTGCTGTCTTTGACAGGCCACTTCAAAAATTTTAATGATGTGTATTATAACATTAGCAGAGGTGGCGCTAGTAAGCAATATTACCCCAATGTGATTAATTGCAGAACACTTCTTTGAAAGGAAGGTGGGTAGGGACTGAATCAGAAGACAGTTTAGGACCAGAATTCCAGAAATAACAGGTCACTACAATCATTTCCACTTGCTCTTGTAAACCAAATATTATGCTCAAAGCGATGAATCTGCACACTGTAAGAATCAGGACCGACAAAAATATGATTAAAACACATTTTTAGATTGTACTTAGGAAGGAAAAGTCACTCAGGTAACTAAAAAAGGTTTTCTATTAAACTTTGAGTAAAAGATTTTAGTAATTAGCAAGAAACACAATTCAGTAGAAGGCAATGTGTTGTGATTATTCTGGCTAATTCAGGGTCTAGATAGCAAACTTGATACTTCTGTCACATTAGGAAATGTTATGGCTTATATTTTAAATTTTTCTGAGGCAGTAGTATACCTTGTTGGTTGAAAGTCAGTGCTAGTCCCGGTTCCACCTGACTTTGCCCCCCCCCCCTTTTTTTTTTCGACAGAGAATGGGAAAGTATTCCACTTTCCCTGTTCACTCTCCTGAACTTTCTTAAAACTAACTTTCACCTGGAAGTATAAACTGACAATGAGACATAAGTGATAGACTTAAAGGGTTTTTGTGGATGAATAAAGAAATATTAATAGGACCCCAAAATACATTCTTAGATTATAGTTAGCTTTTCAACAGTACTTTTTATTGGGACATGAATGAAGTATAGTAAATTTTATGAATTATAATACATATTTTGATGAGTTTTGAAAAAAATGTGTGGTCTTGAGACTACCATCAAATACAGATACAGAATACTTAAATCCCCCCAAATCCTTAATGATCTCTTCAGATTAAATTTTTCTTTTATCCCTTTTCAGTATGAAACATCGCTTTGCTTTTGTATGTGTGTGTGAGTGTGAGTGTGTGTGTGTGTGTGTGTGTGTGTGTGTGTGTGTGTATTTATTTTTAGGTTTCAGACCAGGGCTTTTGTTTGAGCTACATTCTTACCTCCTTTTGATTTTTGAAATTGATATAAGTTCTATGTAAGTCACCAAATTGGCTGGGCTGAGCTTGAACTTGTGATCCTCCAGTCTCAGCCTGCTAGAGAGCAGGGATTACAGGCCTGTGCCAACATATCCTGCTTGTTTCACTTTCTTTACATTTTTTAAAAAAAGAATTATTAATATGGCTTTCAAGAGAGGAATTTTTTTGACATTGAAACATGGATAAAATTTTGGTAGGTAAAAAAACACAAAGAATATTCCAATTAGGGTAAAATAGGCAAATGGATAGTGGGATACAAATTAAAAAATGACCACAATAAGATCAGAAAATTTCCACATTTCAGAACTGCAAAAGCTGAATAAAAATTTTAGTATGTACTTTGTTAGATGACATACCACACACTTTCTAGAAACTGTAAGAAAATCTATTTAGAATAATTACTTTGGCTATAGTATGTATGATACTGGAATTGGTACAGAATGTTTAGCATGTGGTTGGGGCTGGAAGAACTAGTAGTTATGAATAAACAGCCAAGGAGATACTGTTCAAGGTCTGTGTTGTGGGAATGTGGGAGAGGAGCAAAGCTGGCTGTGGGAGACATTTCTTGTTAGGGTAGAGATCAATGGTAGAACGCTTGGCCAGAATGCCCTTTGGTCTGAGTTTAATTTCTGGCATAAATAAATAAATAATATTTCAGAGTGAATTTAGGATCAAATGGATATATGTTGTCTTGTGTTGGAGAGGGATCAAGAATCAGGTGCCGAATGAAACTAAAAGAATAGTGATTCCATTTATAAAAGCAAGAGAATCCAGAGAAAGTCGGCATTCGATCACCCAAAAGTTTTGCTAGTGCATCCAGGTGGAGAGATATAACAAGCCGTTGGAAACGTGGCGCTGGAACTTTGGAGAAATACTAGGCTTTGTGAAGAATTCACGAGATTCCCAGAGGCACAGACAGAGAGGGGGAAAAAAAGCTTCAAAAACTGTGTCATTGACTGTTAAACAGTGTTTAACATTCTTGATTTCTTTCTGATTTCAAATCTTCCTCTAATATAGAGCAACTTTTTCATTCTGTTGATAAAACACATAACTATAAGCTTTCAGTCATTTATTTAAATGAATTGTTAGATGTTGTACAAGTGTTTTGATACAGCCTACTGGGAAATGTTAAGAAGGCTTTGGTTCAGTTTTTTTTTTTTTTTGAAGTTGTGAAGATATGGAACCCAGAAGTCTGCGTTTTCATCTGTTTTATAGCGTTCTAATACCTATGATTTTAAAGATGATTAAATTAGATAAAGGATTTGAAAGAATTTTGTATAATGCCTGTAGCATCGCAAGAATTCAATAAGTATTTTTATTAGTATGTATTATAATATATTAAGCAAATGTCTGATCCCCTAGGAGATTAAAAACAAAGAAAATATCTTAAACTTTCTAAGATATTTCTAAAGCAAAGAATAAAATTTAATCCAAACAAAACACAAAAACTTAAAATCAAGCCCATAAAACAATCTTGGTTGAAAATGAATCACTAACAAAAGACACTACATAATTTCTTTTCTAACCCTTTTTAAAGAAAAATGTTGAGGAACCAACTGTTCTTATCATGTCCTAAGTGCTAGTGTTCCAGGAGTCTCACATAAAACTAACTCTTCTGGAGATTTTGTTTCTTTTAAATTTACATTAGAAATATCTTGACTTAGAGTCATGAATTAATTTGAGACATTGGGTGATTATACTGCAAGTGAAAATCAAAGTTTCACTATAAGAAAATATGCAAGATAATTTGGAGAAATATTTTCTGTTTTCTTTCATCTATCTATCTATCTATCTATCTATCTATCTATCTATCTATGGAAGTCCATCTTCAAAATCCATCTTCTTGCTTTCTTCAAATTCTCTTATATTTTTTATAGTTTAGTTTTCTCATATTAGAGAAACCTTACAATATTTAACTCTCTTGGTTTGATTAATTTCACTGAGCACCATGGTTTCAAGGTTCATCCATTTCCCTAACAATGGCTCAAATATGACATTCTTAATGGCAGAGTAATACTCCATTGTGTATAATTACTGCATCTTCTGTGTTCAGTCATCTGTATTCAAGCAAAAAAAAAAAGACATCAATCATTTGATTGGTATCCCACTAAAGCAGTGTCAGCTTTGTCATAAAATTTGCGAAAATTCCCCCTATAATTATTATTTTATTTATATATTAATTTACAAACATAATAATCATATTCAACATGGGGAATTGGTATAAAATTTTAACCTGTGAAACTTTTTTGATGAGTATGATGTGTAAGTGTATAGCTACTTAGCTGGGGGTTGGAGTGGCAGAAGGCGGTGGTTTTGGTTTGGGATATTATTAGTTTTAAAAGCAGTAAGAGTTAGTAAATAAGTGGTTCTTGGGATCTTTTCCCTGAAGCTGTCATTGAGTGGTAATGATGAAAGATCACATAGCCTTAGTCCATTGGCCAAGAACTCAGTTCAACATGTGACTTTTAAATTTTACATTTCAATTTCGTGCTCTGTAACTGAATTTGTAATAATGATCTAACTCATTCCTTCCTGCTTCTCTTTGGGAAAGAACTCTTTAAAAAATTCTGAAATAACTAAGTATGCTATTATATCTATTGCTTTATGTGTAATATATTTTTGTGATATAGAATTAATTTAATTTAATGCAATGATCCATTTATTCATTCTTTGATATAAGTTTAGCCCAAGAAATATGATTATAATGATAACTTGAATGTCTTTTATATAGCAGAGCAATTGATAATAATCAAATCTTAGAGAAATATTTTAGAAACAGGGTAATGATTTCACACTTGCTTTATGTTTAACTATACTTTTATGTAATTTATAAGACACTGAATATTTTGGTTATCAATCTTAGCATAACTGTATTTAAGGAGGTAGATGAGTGTGTGTACATGTGTGTTTGTAAAGTTAAGCTATAAGTCATGAATTCAAAGCAAAACAAATGGTATTTTTCTGGAAGAAAAATATCTTACCACATACATTATCCTCCTGAGTACTGTTATTGCTGTTTCAGAAAATTACTAAACAAATACTAATACAGTCTACTCTAGGAGAATAAACAATGGTTCTCACAAAGTATTTTCCTATTAAAATTAATATATTTAAAGCAAGAATATCATCTTTTAAGACATACATACATACCCACAAATTATTTTTCTTTTCAGAAGTTAAGGGGAAAAAAAGACATACGTAACAACTAAAAGACAGGTTGCCCTCAAAAAGTGATTCCTGACATTGGCGAATGTATAATTGATGTGTGTGGTTGTGTGGATGGTAAAATAACAGCACGATCCATTAGAGATGAGAGTGCTAACAGCCCAGGCAGGGAGGCAGCCTGTTTTTTATAGGTCATCAGGGTTCCATTTGGATCTACAGGTTGCTATTCCTTCTCCATACTTGAAAGCATTTAATGGATTATTATAAAAGAAAAAAGATGGTATGCAATAATGGTTTAAATTGAAGCTCTGTGTGTATATCACCACTGTGTGACTCCTAAATGCAAGCTTCATTTTTAAAATTCTCGCATGGCATGCTTGAAAGTTTGCCAGCACACGAAGAAATCAAAACAATGAATTCAACAGCAGGAAAGGAGGACACAGAGCAGTAGGAGAGGTGGGCGTTCTTCTTAGCTTCCTTGTTCTCTTTCCTGGTGGCCATAACTCCAAATAATGAAAGTTCATCAGAAATGAAATTACACATACTTTGAGCTTCAAATGAGCAGTAATTTGGCAGTGTTTGGGCAAACACACTGATTCAGAAAATGGGATATAAGGATAAAGATTGAATGCAAGAGATCCTGATAGTAATTGTGGGTAAAAATTGAAACAAAGAGCATCTTATCTGGAAAATCCCTTCTCTCTCTCTCTCTCTCTCTCTCTCTCTCTCTCTCTCTCTCTCTCTCTCTCCTTTTTCTTGAAATTGAGATAAACTGCTGGGTGAAGCCTCTTTTCTGCATTGTTAGCCCTGAGAAAAAGTTTATTCCTGCTTTTAATGAGCAGTGTTTTATAAACGTGATGGGAGATCATTTTACTATATTTTCCCAAGGAAAGCTTCACTCCAATTATATGGGTGGTCCTAGGCATTCTAGTAGAACGCATAAAGTATATCTGGTGGGGGAATTGCAGTTAATATAAAATGCAATGGCATTGGAAGAGTCAAAAGGCAATGAAAGCCAACATGGTAGATCAGGAATAACACATCACTATTAAGATGCTTTCAGCTTTTGGTTTTATTTTTTAACGAGTTATCTTTAAGTTAGCGTCAAGTGGATTGGCATCACAATGATTAAATTTGACTTGGGTTTTAGAATGGATGCCAACTCTGTATTGAAGAGAGGGCCGTATAATTAACAGTGCCCTCAGCTCACAGAATAATGAAACTTCTCAAAAATATTTTCTGATGATTTTCTGGAATATTCTGAGTCAGAGAGATCATTGGAGTTAATTTATCAAAGCTCAGGGGTAAATTGATCATTAACGTTAAGGTAAGATCAATTTTTATGTTAGAAATCATCCAATGGGATGACAGAGGAGTGAAATTGTATAGGTAAACATAGGAGAAACAAATAACTAAAGGTAGAACAATGATGTGATAGAAATTAATGAGTAAAAAAGCCTAAGTGAATCATCTCATTAGCTGTATCAAATTTAACTTGTACACATACACGCAAGTTTTCCAATTGTCATGCACAGAATTTCTAACAATTTGATAATACAGGACTCTCAATCCTCAGATTCCAAAGGGAACAGCAAGTGATATTCAGGGTGAGCCTAGGTTCTGTGAAATACAGTATCACACAGCTATGCTGCTTCTATTTGTGCAGATATGGAATTTGGGTCTATCCTTGCACGTTGGCTTGCGATGAATAGGTGTACTCGGAACCAGACACCGCGCCTGCAGACAATCGTTTTCATTCATCCCGTCCTAAAGGAAACTATCTCCATTGAGGACTCCTCCTCTGCAATGTGATGCCACTACCACGCCCTTTCTCATAAGCTTCTGGGATTTGGGTTTCTACATTTGAAAGTATGTGGGAAAGTTGGTTACAAACCTCCCTTCGGAGTGCTCGGGGTCCTCTCACTATCACGGGCTGTGGACGCGCTCACCAGGCACCGGTAAGAAAGAAACTAAGCTCTGTGCAGTCGAAAATATTCTTGTCTCCAGATCGTCCTTAGTGATAGGCCCAACCGCAAGAAAGTGCTCAAGGTCCTTTTCCTCTGCAGTACTGAGTGGAGAGCAAACAAAGCGGAAATTTCCTTTGCAGTTTTGGTTCGGGGTACTCGATGCATTTAAACATCGTGGCTGCATTTTTTTCATCCGATACTACAAAGCAGAGTTAGTGTGGGAACCTGAACTCCTACGAAAGAGACAAGGGGCAGAAGGGACATATGATGGCGGCTGAGGGGCTCCCTTTGCTTACTGAATCAGAATAGCTGCTTCCTCAGACATCTGCCTTCCTGTTTGTGGTAAAAGTGGCAGTGAGGATCAAAGGGACCGGGTCCGCTGCCTTGAGTCCAGATTGTAGTTTTTGATCTCCTTGCCACGTAGAGGATAGATGGAGCCTAAACCGCCACAGTGCACAACGCTGACTGAACGCTGTTCCGGCAGGTCCTTCTCATTTCCTGCCGGTCTCTCTTCCGGATTAGGCTTGTTGCTCTCTTGTGCCATGTTCGTGTCCCCCGAGTTATCAGCTTTATCCTATTTAACTCACAAAAATGTATTATACAATTTTGCAAGTAAAGTTCAGTGAAATTATTGAGATTAAACGTGGAATGTAGTTAGCTCTTTTGTTCTTGCATATGATTTGCGAATATGTACTTTTTTGATAGAGGAAGATTTTTTTTAGACAAGCTTATGTTAGTGTCTAAATCTTATTGCGGAAAATATATGGAAATAATTCAGTCATCCATCTATGAATGAATTCATAAATATATAGCATTGTTCATTATCACTAACAAAATGGAAAAATTAAGAAAATTTAATTGTAAAAATCACTAATTATGCTTTATGCTGTTCTAGATTTCTCTTCTGACAAACTCAGGTCACAGGTTTTTTTTTTTTTTTCTGTATTCTCAGTGCCAGAACAAAAATTGTATGTGAAAGTACAGAAAGAAGAAAATATTTATACCTATTAGGATAAAAAAATCACAAAATTTTCTTAATAGACTCTGTTTGCAAGGGATACTTAATATATACAAGAGATAATAATGCATTCATCTATAGTGGAGAAATATTTGACTTCAGGACAAGATTTGACAAACTTTCCTTGCTTTGATTTTTTCTGACTAGCACACACTAAGTGAATGCATACTAGATCTTCTGTGTCTCCTGTGCATTTATTTACTAATTCACCAGCAGCAATGTCTACATTGCAGCATAGAAATCATTTTCTAGGATTCACACATTGTCCTTTTCTTGAGGCTGCCCTTATTCTATATTGAAATATCCAATGTTTGTCAGTTGTGGGGGTAGCACAGTGCTCAATGAATGTACACTGATTTGAATGTGTTAAATAAAGCTACACTTATATCCTGGACAGTTAGAGAAGTGCGTCCCAGACTTTACTATATACAAGATTAACCTAGATTGATGTTAAAAATGTCCCTCAGCATCACTTAGGCACAAATGAGGACCTGTTGCAGAAGTTCTGACTTACCAGATTTGTAGCCACCTAAAAATCTGCCTTTCAGTAGACCTCTGTAGGTAATTTTACTGTAACTGGTCTATGGATAAAGCTCTCTGAGACACTACTTTGGAGCTAGTGTACTGCAAATAATTATTTGGTGTTTTGCTCTCTCAAAAAGCATTTTTCAAGTTTATATTTGAATAACTGTGTTCATATGTATGTGAAATAAATATAAACAGAGCTCTATAGTTTGAAAATATGATTCATCAACATCAAAACACTTATGTAAAGTTTTAAATGAAACATTACTCACTCCGCACTGGAGATTTATAAAGTATTGATATCATTTTTGGGAAACAGACAACATGAATCAGTGCTCACCAAAACCGGCTACTGTATTGGCTTTGCTTTCCTTCGGGGACAAGCATTCTGCTTCCCTGCTCTCTGCTTGGGGATGGGCAATAATCTCGTTTGTGATTTAATAAAAACTGCCCTCAATTCTAAGCTTCAGAGGATGTAATCATGCATTTCACTTGATTCACTCATTAGTTTTCCACCTGAGAGCCTCAGGTTCTGCAATTCTCAGGTGAAAATCTGTGTTTTTTTCTGTATCTTCCTCACCCTCGACCAAGAAAGCTTGGAGTTTTTATCAGTCAGACCAACTCAAAAGCATATTCTCTGTAAGATGTATTGCAAGATGATCCTTCTGGCTCCGATATATCCCTTAACCCTTTTTCTCCTTTTTACACACCCATCTCTGACTTATTCTTTGGTGATTTTCCCCCTCACTGTCCTCACTACAGGAGCTACATTTGAAGGAGTACAGAAAGATAAAAACAAAAGCGCCTGTAAATTCAACAATAGCGTATTCTCTTTTACACAGGCAGTAGGGTTTTTTTTTTTTTTTTTCCCAGATGGAGCCTGGTACCTTTGTGGATGTTTCATTATTTTTATCGTGAGTAGAGATTTGTGCATGTCTGGCTTTGTGATGAGAAATACCAGTGAGCTTTTGGAGGCTGTCCTAGACAAATGAACCAAAAACCCTACTGGAAAAGCCACCTGCACAGATATAAACCAAAAGAGAATTATTTTTAAATAAATCCAAGGGGAATTTAAAATGAGGAAGGGGGCCACCAGGAATGTAGCTCAGTGACAGGGTGTGTGCCTAGAATGCCTCAGACCTTGGATTTGATCCTCAGTATCACAAAAGGAAAAAGAAAAAAAAAGAATATAGAGGGAAAAGAGAGGATGAGTGAATGCATCTATTAATTAATGATACTTTTTTCAACACTGATACTAAAACTCAGATTCTTAAATGAAAGCAACAAAAGCATTTCACTACATATTATCTATTTCCAGAGATAACAATGAACTGAGAAAGGCAAAGAGAGAAAGAGGGAGAGAGAGAACTTATAGAAATAAACAATAAAAATTTTAACATATTGTAAACATGAACAAAAATTTCAAACCCAACTATTCTTTTTTGTTCCCCCCTCCTCGCCCCGATCTCAAAGGTTCAGCTTCCAGAGAGAAAGGAGGGGCAGTATTTCCCACAGCAGTGAGAAGCAACTCCAAGGGCCTCAACTTCTCTGTTGTGTGTTCTGTGTTTCAAACGTGGTAGTTGTTCCTGGAAACTTAGCTTTTGGTTGTATGTCTTCATTGCCTTTTCAGTCTCTATAACAAAGAAAATGCCTGAATCCTAGCATTTTTCAAGAGTCTGGAACATATGTAATAGCAATTAGTCACATGATTAAGCTAGATATTTTACAAGGGAGCTTAAACAGTATAGCATCATCTGGCATTTTCCTAAAACTAATACATCTTTAGCAACCTACTTCTCTTTCTGGTATACTTAAGCATTCTGAAAGCACTTCCTGTAATTTTCATGCAGTACTCAAGACAATTGATTGAGGTAGCTATTGGCATCCTTATTGTAGCTTTTACTAAGGTTCAGAGAAGTTAAGGGATTTGTCTGAGATGAGGAAGTGAATTTGTGACACCATTGACACCATAAATACATCTGTACACATCAAATCTAAAACTCTTTCTATGTCATCATAAGCAGCGTGTGAGGAAAGGGAAACGGAATAGAGTAGATTCTAAGAACACATATTGTGGGGCTGGAGGAATGGCTCAGCCATTAAAGCACTTGCCTAGCAAGTGCTCGCAAGGAGTAAGAACCGGAGTTCGATTCCCCAGCACCACCAAGCTGGGTGTGGTGGCAAACGCCTATGATCCCAGTACTTGGGAGCCTGAGGCAGGTGTATTGTCCTGATTCCAAGGCCAGTATGGGCTACATAGTGAGTTCAGAATCACCCTGGACTACAGAGTGAGACCCTGTCTCAAAGATTAAAAACAAAATACATATTTTGCTTCCACAGAAATAAATACCAAAAAAATTAGTCAGAAAGCACAAATGCTTCAGGCCCATCTTTCAATTTTGTGAATGTATTTCTGAAAATTTATTTGAATATTGATGATCCGAAGTTGCAAAATAAATTTGCATACTGTTAAGGAATATTCTCTTCCTGCAATCTGTAGCATGCATAATATATACAGTTACAATTATGAAATATTTTCTTTCATTCTAAACAACTAGACAGAAAAAAACTTTCACCAGTTTAGTTTCCCGGGAACCCATGCTCCTGATTGTTCAGTAACATTCTCAATGGACATGCAAACTTCGGAAAGGCTGTGTTGCTAAAGCTGGAGGGTTATTCAATCTTTGAGTTTCTCTTCTGGGAGCCTTACTTTCCTGGAGTACGTATTAACAGATGAATGGACTTTTAGAATTCCTTGAGAGAGTGCTGGAAACTCTCCTACATACACCTAAGTCTATTTTTGGCTCTACCTCCTACTGTCAGCAGAGAAAGTGAGAAGAACGGGGACTTCTGGGAGGATGGATCAACATTTGCCACTCTGATGCGGAGGGTGGGCTGGGTCATCACAGTCATGGAGTCTCACTGGATCGACTGGCTTGTAGAGGCTTGTCATTTATAACCACAGTCCTGCAATGTGGGAGGTCACATTGCACACATTCTCCCCTATGGTTACCTTAAAAGAGTATAAGCGAGAAAGCACCACCATATAGTAGACAAATGTCATAATTGATTAGTTCTTACTTTGACTTAGGAAGGATGCTTAGGGATATTTCTTACTCTAACACTATTGAGCTATAGCCTTGCTCCTGTTTCTGCCATTTACAATTTATTTATGCCTCAAAGGTTCATCTCCCAGAACCTACGGCAATTCTATCAAGTCTTTTTTCCAGCTCTTAAGTCAGCAATGAAACCAACTTAAATTTGTAATTTCCACTTTGCTGAATAATCTCTCAGTCCTCTTTGTCTTCACCTCTATCTTACCCTTTTCATACATAATACTAACCATCTGTATGTTCTCTAAAATATTATATGTGCTTATATTTCCCATGTTTTTCTCAATGTCTGTATATGCATAAGAAATAGCCTAAATAAGAACGAAGATATTTTTATTTTTACTATTTGTTGCTGCATGTATTCTAAGTATAAGTGTTCAATAAATATTTGTGACTGAAACAATTGAAGAATGAAGTTGTAGCTTGACAATTGAATAAATATCAATTATTTAGAAGACTAAGGCTGTATATGTACTATGTACAACAATAATGGGGATTTATAGAGACAGCAGTAATCCCAAAGCAAATAAAAACTTAGCAAATAATTTGAGGTATTATCCATAATACAATTAACATGTTTAAATTGACAACTTAACCTACCTGAAAAAGAAATTTTGCATATTGGCTCAAATGTTTTGACAATAATATTGGTTAATAAAACACTTTGCAAATGAAATGCAGTATAATATGAATAAAAATTGAAACCATCACTCAGTTCAAATTTTGTCTGTCCCACTTCTAGTCATGTGACCTTGGGCAAGTCACACATGACTTCATAACTTCTTTGGCTCTTTTATACTTCCTACATTCTGTCTTTTTTCTTTCTAACCTATTTCATTTAAAAAATATTGTAGCTTATAGAAATACATTGAATTCAATTATTTCATAGCTTATTTTGTCAATCTATCAAAATACATAGATAAATCAGTGCAAAAAATAAAGTGAGGACTCTCAGTAAAGACAAAAGAGAAAGTCAGTGCACAGAAAGGCTGGTCTTAAACCCTGCTTTCTCTAAGAAAAGGGACTAAAGTCAGGTTTAAGTCACCTACAGCTGGAAGTGTAATTATATTTATATTGTAAGAAAAGCACACTCAACCCCTATCAGTTGTGGATCCCAAGGGAAGACTATATATGAGCTATCCATTATATTTTCAAATTTTTAAATGTCAAAAATTAATGCAGTGTTTTAAGTAAATTAGACCTTCTACCTTGGCAATAGTAACTTCAAAACTATAAAAATTAAAAGCTTTACATGCTACCGCTAAGCATAATAGACACCTAGGAGTAATAGGAATTATTCAATATTGCAAAATATTCCTGAGCTACCAGAAGCAATAGCTGTGAATTGCCAATCCATGCCTTTTTCTAGAATCATGAGTTGGAATATGAAGAAAAGAAAAAAGAAAAGAAAAGAAAAGAAAAGAGAAGAAAGAGAAGAAAGAGGTATTTCTCTCTCATGTCTTAAAATTTTTCACTTTAGGGATTGGGGTCATAGTTCAGTGACTAGGGCACTTGCCAAGGAATTGCAAAGCCCCAGTACCACACACCATAGGGTTGGGCATGTTGGCTCAAGCCTCTACTCTCAGCATTGTGAGGGTTGAGCCACAGAAATTGCCGTGGTTTCTAGGCCAGCCAGAGCTACATAGTGATTATAGGACCAACTTGAATTACAGAGTGAGACATTGTTTCGATTCGTTTTTCTATTTTGCTATATGCATTTAAAGCATGCACCATGACATTTTGATGTATATAGTGACTTGATTACAGCAAAGTAAATTGACATATCCATTACTTTTCAGTGTTACCTGACTTTCCTTGATTAAAGCATCTAAAATCTAATTTCTTAGTAAATTTTCAATATACACTACATTATTTTTAATTATAGTCCTCCTGTTTTGTGCTTCAGATATCTAGAATCATTCATCTTCTATAGTTGTGTATTTGTACACTTTGGCCTCCCCATGTCCATTATTTTGGGTCATTCCAGGGACAGCCTGGATTCCAGAATAGTGACTCCCATGTCTAATTAAACCATCCAAGTAGCCTTGGAGATTTTGATAGGCTTGGAGTAGAACCTAAGTATCTGGGTCTTTAAACTTAGTGTGAAACATTGCTGATGGCATGGTGGTAAGAAGTCCTTTGAGACACTCTATAGAGTAAATTAAATGGTTCACTCCATTATTTACTGTTTATTCTGATTCAAGCACAGTCATTAAGCTGGCAGAGCTCTAATTTTCTTATTTGAAATCCAGGTTAATAAAATTTGACTGATGCATCGCTTTGAGATTTTACATTGCGTTACATATTTAAAATACCTAAAGCCATGTTATTGTTATAATTTTTTCAATAAGGTGGTTCTGCAGAATTTCAGGATTTAGTAGAAAATATAAACATATTGATGTCTTCAGAGTTTTCTTTGAGATTCTAGTAGAAAGACACTTGGGATATATCTAAATTTCTTAAATAATTTTTGTATCACCTTTCTATAAAAGATGTATCTATGTGACTTTGTTACATAAAATGCAGGATTTTTTTTCCGAGTAGCCCCGTGGCTAGGTCAGAAATGCAGGCAAACGGGAAATTCTTGCCACTTACACTCCAAAGTACTCTGCCATGATTAATTTGCCGTGAATAAAGTCAGGTGCATAACCTATTGTTTCATCACCTGAATAGACAAAGGAATTTCGAGAAGATTTTTTTCAGGTAAGTCAATGTTTTTTCTCATGAATGTTCTACTCAAACACATTTAAGGTGATCATGAAGCTAAAAAAAATGATTCATAGATCTACCACATTTTACATCAATTTTAAGGAATACACTTAAACATTTAGAGTGGCCTGTCAGGTTGAATTTGTGTCCTCTAAAAATGTGTGAAATAGTACAGAAATAAATGACTTTAAAAGAATATTCATTACACTGAAACATATAAGAATGGTTATGGAGAAATTAGAATACCGAAATTTATCGGTTGTTTTGCTGTTATTTATTAGAGCTAATTGCTTCAGCTTTCCTTTTCTTCTACGTGTGACATTCCTGGGGCTCATTCATCTCTTGGTCGTTCTGCTGATTCAGTACCACCCTCAGCAGTCCTTGCTGTCAGTCATTTACTCTTCTGTAGGAAAGCTGACTTGATAGATGACAAAATTGCTTTTTGAGATGGACAATTCTAACTACAGCATGGGGGTGTGAGTAGAACCAATTAGAACATGTGCATGAAACAAGATGGGAATAAACAACCTTATGTCATCATCATTGTTAATTATTTACTGGTTCTGGTGTTTTCATACTGAACCACAGCCCCAACTCATAGTTTTAAATTGATTTTCAGACAGGGTCTCGTTAAGTTGTTAAGATGCATAGGCTGGGATCAAACTCATTATCCTCCTGTTTTAGTCTCTCAGCCTCCTGAGATTTCAGGTCTGATCCACAGGAATAAAGTATTGTAAAGGTACCATGGAAAGAGAAAGTCTGTAGTCTTAATACAGTGATTAAGAAGTGTTATGTATTTTATTATCACATTTAGAAAATTTTTTTGAGACAGGGTCTCATTCTGTATCCCAAGCTGGTCCTTAACTCATTATGGACTCATGGCAATCCTCCTGCCTCAGCCTCCTAGTGCTGGGATTACAGAAATTCACCGGCTCACCCAACTTATGTAGCGCTGGAGAATCAAACTTGGGTACTTAGTTAGCACTTGACTTAGTACTTGCTAGGCAAGTGCTTTAACTGCTGATCCATTCCTCCAGCCCAATGTTATATATTTTTAAATGGGGGTAATAAAGTAGAAATAAGTAAGACAAATAAAAGGGGGTTGGAGATTTTTGATGGTTAAATGTCCATTGACAAGGCCCATTATTTTTGATGGGCCTTGTTAATGGACTTTTAACCATCAAAAATCATAAAATCATTGAAAGACTTTCTTAAATCAAAATAGCAAAATCTCACCAAAAGGTTGTAACTTCTTAGATCAATAGAATAATTTTCCATTAAACAGATTTTCTATTGATTGGTGACACCATGTTCATTAACAAACAAGCAGGACATACTTAATGATGCTGAATGCATCAGCATACATTCACAATAGTTTGTACTTCATGGTGGACCCTCTTGGCCTCTGTGTTAAAATGATGCCATCAACTATATTATTTTCATTTGCCTCAGAAAGTCCCCGAGGAAGACAGTTGTCTGGTAAATTCCCATATTTTTGTTTGTGTTTGTGACTGTTGGAGAGATTATGTTAACCTGAGGCAATCAGGAACCACTCCTGTATTTGGGTTTAGGAGCCATGCCTAGATTAGGCAATTAGGAACTAGCTTGGATTAGGCAGTTAGGAACCCGTCTGGATTAGAGTGTGAATGATTTGTAGGCCAACAAATAAGGAAGTACACCCACCCGGATGGGGAGGCCCAATTGGGAGCTAGAAATAGAAAGATTGTTACACCTTTTTCCTCTGGGGAAATTCTCACCTTTGCAATTACAGATGCTGAATTGCTACATGTCACAGATCTTCATCACAATTTCGTTCCTGTTTATCCATTGTCAATGTTCAGTCACTGATCTTTAGTCTCTGTCCTTTGCCATTGTTCTTGGAATAACTGAGATTCACAGAAGATTCTCACTGGTGGCCTGCAGCCCAAGACAGGTGTTCTACTGCGCAGCTGAGAAGCCATCAGATCCTCCAGCACTTGCATGTGCAGGCCACCACCTTGGACTATCTCTGTCCTCAGACTTGGAAGCCTTCCAAATAGATCCTTTTGTTATAATTTTTGTCAATTCTGCCTTTTGTAAGATCCCAAATCTAGTAAAGTGTGGTATATATGCAATTATAGCATAAATAAATCTTTTTTCTAATTTGCTCAATCATAATTCACACTTAGTTGCACTAATAATTGTTGCCCTTTGTCTGCAACTCACAGGGTGTGAATAATTTCACAATACTTTGCTCAACGGTGTATATGAGTTCAGGATAAAAATAGTCTTTTATATAGTAACTCTGTGTTTGAGTTTGGATATAGTTCTTGGTGACTGATACCCCATAATAAAAAAGAAATAAGAATAAATAAGGTAGATATTTGATAAAATAAAATGTGTAGTGATTTTTATATAAACTCTATAATATTATTTATATGGCATTTGTCATTTACTTAAATATAGTACTTAGTTATGGAGAGATTTCTTGGTAGATGTTACGGTTTGGACATGGAATTTCCCCCCATAGCTGCATGTATTTGGGTATTGCATACTACTTATGAAACTATGTGCAGTTAAAAGGTGGAATCTGGTCATAAGCGACCTGGTCAGAAAAGACTTGACCCAGATGGGGTGGATAACTTGTGCTTGACCTGGAAAGGAGGGAACCCTGGGGCCTGACCAGAGGGTGCAGATTACTGAGACGGGAATAAGACCAGTTTATAGGCTACCCTCTTCCTTCCTCACGTGGCTTCCTGTCTGCTATGCTTTGACTACAGCAAGCCTTTTGCACTGTGCTTATGACATTGCCAGCCACCTAAGAATGGACTAGTGCCACTTGAAACTGTGAACTAAAATAAATCTTTCTTCTCTTACATTGCAGATGTGAGATATTCTGTCCCTGTAATGAGAAAGTAACCAAGACACAAATTGGTATCAGGGAAGTGGGATCATTTCTGCGACTTTACTCGACAATATAACGTCATTTAGCAGCTGTTGAAATTGGTTTGTTGGAGGCATTTGGACAAGTGTGAAAATACTGGCTAGAGAAGGCTTAGAATGATATGAGCCAAGCTTGATGAGAGATTTTGGTTAGAGCTCAGAATACCAGAGTACAGCTAGAAGTGTGGATTGTAAAGGCCAGGGTTAAAAGTTTTCTGATGGAACAGAAGACTTAATTGGCAACTGGTCAAGAAACCATGCACGCTATGCTTTGGAAAAAGTGTGTCAGCATTTGGTTCCTGTTCTGAGACTTTGCCTGAAAATGAGATTAGGGGTGGTAGACTCCTTTATCTGGAGGAGATAATTTTGAGGGTGCCCATTGTTCAGGCTGTCACACAGGTACTGCTTGCCATTTTTATCCAGCTCCACCATGAAAAGCAGGAGATAATAGTAGATAATAAAGAGTTTTTAATCTTGCAAGACTGAAATAGACTGCCAAGGTGGGGCAGAAGAGGACATGAATATTGTACAGATTAGCATTAAAAAGAAAACACATACTTAGAGTCAAGTACTCAGAATTGAGACTATAAAAATATGCCCTGAGGAAATCTCAGGAATTAGCAACATCTCACCCTGTACTAATCAAAGGATGAAAAGGCAAAAAAACTTTACTTTGCAAAGATACCCCCAGAGCATCATGCAGGGTAACCCAGGAAAGTGAATTCCCAGGTAGTCCAGACATCTAAGAACTCAGAGGTGGCTGTGGCCACCATGCCCTTAGGGAGTCCAGATTATTGCTTGAGTAAGTAGAAGGACTTAGCATCATCGCTGCTATGCTGGCTTCATAGGCACTCAGAATATACAGTATGTGGCGTCTTGGAGGCTTCCACTCAGATTTCAGAAGAATATATTGGAGGCCAGGCAATGTGCCCCTGAGAGGACAATACATGAAGTTGTGAAACAGAAGCCTAAGGCTCAGTGGAGAACCCAGAAATTTGGAGATGCCAAGAATGTGAATAATCTGCAGGGAAACACTACAGGCTGTGAGTGGAGCCAGCACAAGGAAGAATCCATGGAAACCACAACCAGATGCATTGCCATGCGAGCTGGGATGCCAAAAGCTTTCAGAGTTCACATCTTACCATAGCTCGATTGGGGTGCCAGACATAGAGCTACAGGATTTAACGAAACTGCAAAATACAGAGCTTGCTCTGCTGAGTTTTATGCGTGCTTTGCTCCGATTGCTTTTTGTCTATTCCTCTCTCTTGGAATGAGAATTTTTACTCTGTATCCTTGTATGTTGGAAATATTTAACTTTGATTTTCACAAGGGCTCACAACTAAGAGTTTGCCTTGAGTCTCAGAGGAGACTTAAAACTTGGCCTTTTTAGCAGTGCTGGAACTGTTAAGACCTTGACAACTCTTAGAGAAGGACTGGATGCATTTTTCTTAAGGAAGTGGCAGGAGTCTTTGCTTTGAGGGTTGGGATGGAATGTCATGGTTTGGATCTGGAGTGTACCTGCAAAACTTCATGCATTTCGATGTTGTAGAATGTGCATGGAACCATTTGCTGTTAAGAGGTGAAGCTTGATCAGAAGGGGCAGATCCCTGGGGCTTGATCTGGAAGGGGTAGATTACTGAGACAAGACTCGGAAGGGTGTGCAGTAGCTCAATTCTTCCTCCCTCATTGGGCTTCCTATCCATCATGATGTGAACAACTGTCCTTCAGCAGTGCCTCCTCTGTGTGCTTCTGCCATTGAAAACCTCCAATGAATAGTCTGAGACCTTCTGAAATTGAGCTAAAATAAAGCTTTCCTCCTTTTTGTTGTGGATGTTTGATGTTCTGTCCCAGCAACGACAAAGTAACTAAGACAGCAGCATTACTAATCTAGCTGAAGTGTGGACTAAAAACAATAATAAAGAAGGACCTTATATAAAAACTTGGGTATATGTGCTCAAATGCTGCCTCTTTTGCCTTTAAATGGCAAGTTTGAATATGTTGTGCATTCATTTCTAAGCTGAAGTTTCCTTGTTACAGGACTACATTAGATGGAATGAAAAAGTTGTCAAAGTCTCCTGCTGTGGGGCTTGGCCTCACATGCTATTGAACATATTGCTGGATCCAGTACATACAGTTGGCAGCAAATATTTTTTGTAAATTTAATAATATATTTTGTTTACCAAGCACATTCGTGCTTTCTAAACAGTGGAGTGATAAATGCTTCAGAGTAGCTGTGTAATATACCTTGAGATCCATACTGTGTTGTGAAATGCTTCAGTATTTTTGTAAAATTTGTATTGCCATGGCTGTATCTGTTGCTCGGACCATTTCCAATGTCTTTTTTTTTCATCTGTGGGGAATGCTAGTAAAATCATCACCAGAATAAGTAGCCCATGTATTTTGTCTGTTAGTTATTTTTAAGGGATTTATTTTAGTCTTTTTGATGACAGAAAACTTTCCACCATGAAGTTGATCCACAGTTTTATGAAACCAAATTTTCATGTGAGTTGAAATGAAGGGATTGCGTTAAGAACAGGGGGTCATCACTCCAGACAGCCCAAGATAAAAGTAGCAATAGAGCCATATTTACTCACAATTTACTAAAGCACAAGTCATAAGTCCCCTCACACATATGAAACAAATTTATCACATGGGGCATGGTTCTAACTGTGTTACATGAATATAAGTTATGCAGTTTACAAAATGTGGTTTGGCATATTTTTTCATGAGAATGGCTTTCCAAACTGTATAACCTCAAACATTGAAAGAATTATTTCTATTCAGAAGTTAAAATTTTCTTTATCTGTGCCAGCGGCAGTAGTTTGATAATGCTCTTAGAGGTTTCTAAAGAGATTTTTAGAAATATGTAGGATCATGGCTTAATTGCTTTTAAAAACGAGTATTTTGTTTTCAAGTGGTTCATCAAATTTCTTAAATTGTTATTTCAAAGGTGTTCTGGATCTTCTATTTTTAAACTTCGGTTTCATATATTATTTACTGTTTGGATGATCTTCTTTGACTTAATGGGATACTTGTCATTGTTTAAGTCTTAGTAATAGCTACTACATACACGAGTAGAATCAACTTAGAAATATTGTTAAGGAAACTTTTCCTAACGATTACTGTGCCTTTAGTTATATGCAAATGATATTAGTATCTATAAATAACTTAGAAAATTTATGTATCTATATTGGAGACCAGGAATCAACTTTTGTACTTCTAGGAGTGTCTAATCAAAGCAATAGAAAGTTGCTCAATTACAGTACAGATTCAAGTATTTTTACATGACAAGTGAGTTCCTTCATGCCTTTCTGCATTAATTAGTGATACTGAACTACATGTAAATTACCTGGAATTGCCAAGTCGTTTTATACTTTTGTTACATAACATGTTTTGTGTTAGTCTTGAATCACATATGCTTTCTTCTTTGCTTGGAAAACTATTATTAGTCGCTGAAGATCTTGCATTCTGGAACTTTGATTTCTTCAACCTCCATGACAGAGCCAGGAAGTCTGTCTGCTTCATTTGTCTTTCAGATGTACTTCTAACAGTGGGCATACTGAAATTACTTACTTACTCCCAACCTTTATATTGAAAACTGTGTGAGGACAATGCTAGTACGTTATTCATGATCTTTCCCCTGGATTCTAACCAGGCGCTTCAACATGTTTATGGGACAAAATCACTTGGAAAAAGTGCGCAAAAACAAGCCCGTTTTCCCACCTTCCCTCTGTTTCTTCACTTTAAAAGCTACCACTAGAGTGACCTGGCTACCTTCTGAGATGACCTGCCCAGCTTTGGTTCCCAACACCTAGGCTCCCGACACTTTCGGTGTTGATAGACGGCTGTTGGGGAATTCGTCGTCATCGTTAAGTAACTTGGAACAGCTGACAGGAAATGACTACCTTGAGTCCCTTGTTTCCCTTCAGCCCCACCTCTGAGCAAGCTGATAAGAATGCCCGTATTCTCCCTCCCTTGCCATTGGCGGGAAGGCCAGACCACGTGTAGGAACCTTCAACGTGGCCCACCTATCAACATGGCGAAGCCCCAGGCCAGGCAGGCTCTTTTTATTCCTCTCTCAAACCATTTTCAAAGTACTCGTGAGCCACACTGCCTTCCATTGAGCAACTCATGATGTAAGAAAACAACCTTCTCACGCCATCTCAATGTATATGTTTTTGGAGACAGGAGAATAGTCTCAAATCCAAAACCGGTTTTATGCAAGAATGCAATCTGATGTCTATGCAGAGGCATTCCTCTTGATCACAGTGACTTTCAGAGGCAAAGTCCCTGAGAAATGACACCCACCCATTCCACATATTACTTCCCATCATCTGTTCATTTCTTTTCTTTATGTTTTCTTGAGCAGGGTAATAATGTTGTGCCCTCTAGATGTGGTCCAAAATAACAGCATGGATTGTACAGAATTTGTTCTGTTCTATTAAACAGAATCACACAGAATCACTCTTCAACTGAGTCATGTGGTCTTGTTAGTACATATTATAACTTCCAATTACAGCTTCTATCTCTAACAATCATCTTTATCTTCAGAACAAAAAAGTCACTAAATATCTCCCTACTAGATATTATTATGTTTAAGTTTATTAGATGTATAAAATTGTGATTTTTTAGTAAAATACAAATATTCATGTCTTTTATTAAAACAAAGAAGCAAATAAGTCACTCTTTTTTCATTGTTATGCTTTCAAAAGACAGTAGTGTATTCTTTAAATACTTCATCTGGTGTTTGAAATGTATTTTTTCTGATGTTAATTTTATTGCCCAAATTAAAACTCTTTATCTGATATTCAATTGCTTGGATTTGCTTCAAATCTCATTTACGTTAACTTGAGTGCACATCTTATGCTGAGCTCTACTTCACATGTACTATTTTATTAATTTTCTTATGTGAAATTGAGTTTGGTGTGATGTGGTTATTAAAAGGTGGTATTAATTAGTCTCAACAGCCATCTCCAAAGTGTCTTTACCTCACTTTCAGGAGATGTAGGTCTACAGTGGGGTTCTCCATAATGTATCATTTTCTTAAGAGGGCAAGATTTTAAATGCAAATGATTCTTGAGGCTAGAATTAAATTTCCATAAATTCAATGAATCCAGGTAATGTGAATAAAAAAAATAGCCAGAATTTGTGATTTGGTAACCCCAAGTCTGTGAACTACCAACCTACCTCGTATCACATTAAAAGACAGCCATGTCAGGTACGAGCTCCAATCAAGATGCTATATACAGAAATTGCTGTGATCTTCCCAAGTAGAAAATTATAAACCAGCAGCAGAGAGCAGTATGGAGCCATTTTTAAAACCAGAAAAGCAAGTCATAGAGCCTAGTAAAGGTTGGGGGAGGAGAAAGGAAAGGCCCAAACGCTGTTCAAGGTTTTGATTACATTTTCTTTTTCTATGTTCTTTTTTTTCTCCCCTTTCTATGGAGACAGCACGTCTATGTTTTGAATAGAGATTTCTTTCTTTCTTCTTTCTTTCTTTCTTTCTTTCTTTCTTTCTTTCTTTCTTTCTTTCTTTTCTTCCTTCCTTCCTTCTTTTTTCTTTCTCCTGTACTCACTGCTTGCTTTTTCTTAACTATGGTTGTGTGAGTGTGTGTGTTTCAAGGATGTATGAGTGTGTGTTTTAAACTACTACTCAGTCTTGTTTAGAGTGAATGCAGAACTAAGTTGTGCTTGCTGCAGTAAAATTCCTTGCAAAATATATTAATCTACATTTCTTAATGCAGCCTGGATATCCACAGCTTTCACATTCTTAGGCAAGCTTCGAAAAATCCTGATCTATACCCTGATTTTTTTCTAATATTTCTGCTTCAATTCCCCAGGGTAATTCTTTGAGTTAGAGGATGTTATTATATTGTTGATCTCAGTTTGGCTGAATTTCTATTCAGTTTAAATCAGGATCAAATGCACCGTTAGAAGAATGAGCAGAGTATGTGAATGCAGAAAGCACTCTGTCTGGTCTTGTCAAATTGTCTGTAGATGATGGCTACTTCATTTAATTGAATAGTCTTTTTAAATGTAAACAGAAACATTTGTGTAAGCTCATGCGCTGTCTACAAATGATACAATCTGCCCCTCTTGCTTCTCCACGATCATTACGAAGTGCCAACGTTTGGGTCACGATAGCCGTGGGCATCCAATATCAACGATCTTTTTTAAAAAGCCAGGGCTTTTCTTTGCTACTTTCAAAGTGTGTCTGGACGGTGGTGTCTCTGTGTGTGTTCGGACAAGACGGGCTGGCGTCAAAAGAAAGGAGGCTCAGAGAAACCAGATTAAGCCTTTTTTTTTTTTTTTTCATAATAGAACTCTCCTGTCTGGGGCTGTGTTCAGTGTTCTCTTCATTGTTGGGAATTGTTTGGAAAGGGAAGGTTGGGTGAATTTCTAGGCTTGTTTTTCCCACTGCAGAATTTTAAATAACAGCCAGAATATCTCAGCCATGAATATCTCAGGGAATAAGTTAAAAAGTATGTCACTCTTTAAGGCCATCAGACCACATCCACACCGGACAGCTTTTCCAACAAGTGAAATGGTAGAACAAAAACAGATCATCCCCGCAGACACATCTACCTAGATTTTAAAGAAAGATGCCATGATATTTTCTATCAAGGTTAAACTCATAGGATTATATGAAAACCCTCCTTTTAGCCCTGCTAACCTGTAAAGATTCCATTTTACTTCGTTCGTCTTCTCTGTAACCCCGTGCGGAACCATCCCTGGCTTGGTGAAAGAATCATGCCTCCATTCATTTCCTATCTTGCTGAATTGCCTTCCCATTTCCTATCATCTGCACATAATCCCATTCTCTCCATTATTGTCTCCATACCAAGAACAGCACAAGATAATGGATAGGCACTGTAATAACAGCGTGGCCTGTAGGAGCCCCTCGAGGGAAATATCTTTGATGCTGGTGGAATATTAATGTATCCCAAGTCCCTGATCTTCCTTTTTCACTTCATCTTCTGTTTTCTAAACTACATAATGACTTTCATATACATGACAAAAGCATTAGAACAGAAAAAGCCTCCTTGATGAGCAGCAGGGCTGTGTGATACTAAGGACTCCTATTCTTACTTCTTTGTACAATTTTTGACCACCATCTGAGACTGTATGTGCAGGTAATTTCCAATTTGAATAGATACTAGTGTAAAGAAGCACCATCATATTGTGTTAATGCAAATGCCCATCAAAAGCACTGCATGAAAATAAATTAAGATGTAATTCTTCAATAATGCATTTGTCTATAGGGTGAGTTTGGACAGATTAAAAACAAACACCTTGGTATGACTTAGACAATGGAGTAGATTGTTTCCAGGGAGGCTAATCATCAGCAGATTGTGAATGGGACAGTAAATCAAAGCTGCCTACATTAAACTTTGAGGATCGGGTGATAGTTACAATTTGTTACCCATAATCTTTCAATAAAAGGAAATGGATTGATTTTTTCTAGGCATAAAGACCACAGCTTTGAAAAATTCCAGAGAAAATAATTAAAGAATGTTGGGGGGGGGGTGTATCTCAGCAGCATAGCGGCTACACATTGATTGCTGTTGTGTAGTGAACATCATCCCAAAACTGCACAAAATATACATTTTACAGTTTTACCCATTTTTGTATTCTATGTATGTTTCACATTCTGAGCTAGTCATCAGTATATTATCTGTAAAAATATACATCGGTAAGCTGAGATTCTCATAAAAAGATGTGCGTCCCATTTATCTTGAAGAGGATAAAGAGAAAATGCCCCAGACATTTCCTTCAGCCTTCAGAAGAGAGATCACAAGGTCCATATTTCCATATGAAGAAGACAAAAAAGTTGTTTGTGGAGGCTCTTTTATGAGAATTTTTCCTTCTACATGCATAACATAATAAGGGTTGATATCTGAAGTTCTGTCTGTTGAACATACTATTTTTAGTAATTCTGTAGGAAGGCTCACAGATCTCTGTTGCAAGGACCTAATTTTTTATTTGTTTATTATTATTATTTTTTGAGAATCAGCCAAAACTTATCAAGCATTGCTCTGTTCCAGGTCCAATGCAAGGTAGCTGTTTGAAAAGCTATTGATATAAACACATTTTTTTTTGGCCTGAAGGAAGCTAGCAATCCATTATCTAATGGGAAAAGTTATGTTTATTTATTGTATAGGAAATATAAGTGCTAGACACATAGAAGAAATCAGAATAATCCAGACTTGAGGAATTAACTGCATTTTTTTTTTCACTTAGTTAGGGTCAGAAGTGTGTGTAGATTTAAAACCCAAAACAAAATTAATGAAAAAGTAAAAGGAGATGCAGATGAAGAAACAATACGAACGAAAACATGAAACTCATGTTTCAGAAATTCACCTAACGGATAAGGAAGTGGAATATAGCAAGTACATGGCTGTTTGGTGCCAGATGGCACACCATTGAAGATCTGGTGTATTTGCAGTCAAGAAAGTGGAATCACTGAAGGATTCTGTCCACTGGAGTGTGACTAGTAGATGATTGATCCATATAGCAGTGCTGCATAGCTTACAGAAAGAGACCTGAGCTGTAATAGCAAGTTAGGAAATCACCAAAACACCACGGGAGAGCATCCTGAAAGTTCAAACACAGGGATTTACTGAAAGAATCAGGGATAGGCAATGATGGCAACACATGAGAGGCTTCATCATTTTATGGTGGGAAAAAAAACAATGGAAAAAGAACAAGGTTTTTAAAGAAATAATAGTAAAAGCAATAGCCCTGGTATTTCTGTGTAAGCGCTCTTGAAAGTGTGAAAATCAGGCTTGAAATAGGTGTGGACTGAGCCCCCAGGAAGAGTTCTGGCTTCTCCCTCACAAGTAGGTTGTAACTGGGGAGAGAGAGAAAGAGAGAGGGGGTGGGGGATTCTTTGTTTCTTGTCTTCTTTTCTCAGGAATGCTGGTTCTTAAGAAGTTGTGTCTTAATTTAGTTGACAGGGAATCCTCAAAACTTCTACTAGTAGCCTTGAAAGGGGCCCTAACCCCATGGATTTTGCCAGAGTTAATCTAAAACGTTCCTGGCCACTGTCACTTCACGCAGAATTAGTGTAGCAATTGCCACTTATTGATAGTCTGTTTAAGGAGTGTGAAGTTTAATGATGCATCGAGATAGGAAAGATTCTTTAAAATGAGGCCTGAAGAAAATGTATGCAGCTGCGGATTATAACGGTAAAAGAAATATGGTATACTCAGAAAGACAAGTATTGCATGGTATTCTCTCTAATATGCAGAATTTTCAAAACATAAAGAAAGATGTCACGACTGGAAAAAAATGGGCGAGGGGGTGGTACAGCAAGGCAATGGGGGAGGGGGTATGATCAAAATCTTAAGTGTATGTATAAAAAAGTCCCATCAATGCCCAATATTTTGCTGAAATAATGGATATTAATAAAACACGATTTAAGGTAAAATTTAAAAAACAGCAAAAATTGTCCTAAGGAAAAAAAAATATTTGACATATAACTTTATGCTAATTAAATTCTAAAATTTTGAGTTTATTGTTGTAAAAGCTATTAGGGACATTTCTTTATAGTTCTTCAAATCCTGCCTTGTGACCTAGACAGGCACCACTGCTAATATTAGAGATAATGGGATACGTGTTTAAGACTGTGTATAGTATTTTCAATCTGCCTTAATAGCAAGGTATTCAAAATTGTTTTATTTTTGCCACTGACCACATACTGTTTTTTTTAATGGTTGGTCTCCCCTACTTTCTACGGTGTTCATCTGATAAATACTGGCCACTTCTCTTGAGCTGAGAGGACACC
Organism: Ctenodactylus gundi; assembly: GCA_004027205.1. Classification (NCBI taxonomy): domain Eukaryota; kingdom Metazoa; phylum Chordata; class Mammalia; order Rodentia; family Ctenodactylidae; genus Ctenodactylus; species Ctenodactylus gundi. Next base: position 935,976 of record PVKB01000125.1, read on the forward strand.
TAGGTTTTGCCTTCCTTTCCTTCTCTTTCTCCTTCTCATCTTACCCTGGAGAAGGGCAGAGCCCAGATTGTGCTCCCTGGCAGAAAGCTTTCATCTTTATCTAGATTTCGTTTCAGGGGATCCCCTCTTCTCCCACAGCTTTAGAGAACATAAAATAGATAGTGTTGATTGCTCTTACTGCTTTTATGAAACAGCTATTCCTGTCCTTGTGCTCATTTTGAGCAAAGTCACCTACCTAACTTTATATATTAGCAGATGGCTCAAACTATATGATTCAATAGGTGTGGCATGATGATGATTTCTTTGACTGATCCGATCTATTTATTTTATGACCCCATGTAAGATTATGACATTTGGTTTGAGCATGGTCAACTCGAATGTATCGGGGGAAGAGTGAGGAAGGTGATAAAAGAGGTCACTTGAGTCCATGTCATTTGGAGAATAGATCAAGATAGGATTTACTTGGGAGTAGCCAACATTTTTCTTCAAATATCTGAATGATTTCAGGGGGAGAGTTTGTAGGGGAGATGTTTGACTTGTTTTATTTCGACTTAGAAGGTATGACGGATGCTATAGGCAGGAAATGTCTATAGAAAGTGGCATTTATTCTTGGTAGAACATAGACCTTTCCAATTATTAAATATTTTCTAAGGGGCAATTTCATTTGAGAGGTAGCAATTTTCCTTTTCATTGATTTGGTGATTATTAAGCATTAAACCAGCTGGTCAGGACTTTGTCTAGAATATAGTTATAAATAAACAGGCAAAACTTCTGTCCTCATGGGCTCTCCGTTGAATGAGTCAAGTAAATATAATTCAGTTTGTATATAATGTAAAATAAAACATGAATATATAAGTAATATTTATATACCCTGATAAATGTTCTAAGGAAAATTGAAGAAGAAAGAAGGCTGTAGTGATTCAAGGAAAGTGGTAATCTAGGAACAGTTGAACAAAAAACTTACTGAGAAGATGGACCTGACAGTGCAGAACTATGATCTGTGCACTTTGGGAGCCTAATTTAACAAATTAGTGAGAGTCTGTTTTAAAAAACAGGGAATGTAGCTGAAAGCAAAAAGCCACATTTTCAATCTCCAGTACAAAACAAAGCAAACCAAAGCAAAACTTTTTTTCAGAAGGTGACATTGCGTGGAAGTTTTCAAAAAATAAGGGAAAAATTCTGTATTATTAAGGAGGAAAGTATTGAAAGCCAAGGCACGAATGAGTACAAAAGCCTTAATGTGCAGGAATCCCCATGTAAGAATACTAGAGTAGCCAATAGTCAAAGTGGAATACTGAAGAGAAAAGTCATAAAATACCAGGGTAGAGAAGTTGGATTTGGGATGTGGTAAATTACACAGGATGTTTAGATAAGAATTTAGGATTACCTGAGTGAGAGGGAAGGAGTCTGAGAAGAACAATGAGGATTTCACATAACTGATCAAAGAATCCCTGTTAGTTGTATAGGAAATTGTGAGAGCAGCTGGCTAGTCAGAACATCATTGTACTATTATGCTAGAGGTGCACCAGAGAGGCCAGATTCCTTGATTATTTAGTCATCAATGAAATTCACTGCCTCGAACTTTATAAATTTGGACTGAAGCTCTTCTAAGATCTGTTCTGATTTGGAATTCTATATTTCATTTTACATTTTAAATTCTAGTCCTACAAGGTCTTGTGCAAAAGTTCTAAGGATGTTACAAAGGTAGATGTTAGACAAGTTTAATGGCAGGTAAAAATGGATGTTAGGAAACTTAAATGGAAGATAAAAGAAAAACTCTCAAAGGTAAGATTTGTACTTTGTAATTCAATGTATACAAATGGACTAAAAATGAAATTGAAGTTGTTGTTTTCTCACATGTAATTCAAAAATGTTCCAGTCTATGGAATCATTAGGCTGCATCTCTGTCATTGTTATGATGAAGATTGGCCCTTGTTTTATAGCAAAAGAGAAAATATGGCTAAGCTGTCCTGAAATTCTCTGTGGTTTAAAAGTATGTCTTAACACATGGGAAACATTTTTAGAATGTTATTAAAGAACCTCAGACAAATCACATAAACTCTAATTGGTTAAGCTTTAAATTTTATATTTTCATATCCCTGTTCTTTAATTTCTGTGACAGGATGTATAAACATCTATATCTAAATGGAAGTACTTCATATGTGTACATGTGTGTGTGTGCCTGTGCACATGCATGCGTGTGTGTGTGTGTGTGTGTGTGTGTGTGATGGCATCAGAGTTTATTTGAAAATATGTGGGGGTTTGCATTTTTATATTCATGTTCGTTTGATTTTCAGAGCAATGCTACGAGTCAGTCCCGGTATACCACTTTTACAGGAAGCCTCTGGACATTTCATCTGACAACTATTATTTTAGACGTCTTCTGTTCTTGGTTACATTACGAAGTTGCGAGTCCTTAAGATCGAGGGGCCTGTCTCAGTGTTTCTTCTCTAGCCTCTCACAGCTACAAGGCATGTTTACTCTCCCACGCGTGATACCATGTGGTTTCCTGGCGGGGCTTGATAGGAATTGTCAGTAAATGCTTAAAGATGAGATGATAGTCATTCTCCACCTCTAACAGGGCAGATGGGTTAAACTGCAAGGGAGATCTCTAAAGCAGAGAGAGCTTATTGTGATGAAGGTAGATCTGCCTTTCCTGAGAGTTGAATAGATCCACTGGGTCCTTAAGAAGCCGATGGTGAATATCTTTAGTCAGTTATTGTGTACATATACATGTGTGCATTTATTTATTCTTACTGAATTTGCTGTTGTGCAATTGTAGATAAAACAAAAGAGGGCCTGACACTATCCTACACAAACCTCTACATAAATTAGGAAAACAAAATCTTTTGAGTATGTGAAATGGGAAAGCAACAGCAGTAGAGAAGAGGCGGAGAGCCAGAGCGGGAGTTGTGCAAGTGTCTGCAGGTCATTTAAGATCTACTAACAGGAAACAAGTGGTGAAGAAGGCCTGGGGTTAAGTACAGGCTTTCTTGAGACAGGACCTGCATACATTTTGAAGATAGGAGTGGAGCAGGGAACTGTTGAAGCACTGGAGCCAAAGGATTCTACAGTTGAAAAGTGCTTGGATTTTTGTCACACCATACAGAAAAAAAGAGTAGCATATTTTCTTCTAAGAAAAGAAAGCAAATGATAAAGAAGAATATACATCTTACTTTGTTTAAATGAAAACCGTACATCTTCCTTTTCCCGAGCGAAAATGAACTGCCCTTTGAAAATAATTAACATGAGTCTAAAAGTTTATAATATGCAAAACCACTGACTTCTCAACCATGCATGTTCTTTAAAGACTTTAATTTGAACTTAAAACAATCTCATGACTCCTATGTGGATTATCACATATAAATTTTATGAATTAAAAAGTAAATACTCTATTTCATTATTAAGTGTGGTATAGTTTGCTACAATTTTTCTAAAGGGGCATGGCTTTATTTACTGGGCATCAAAAATAAATGTAATTTTCATTAATAATTTCAACTGAGTCAAGTCTGTTTTGATTGAGGCAAATGGAATTAGAGGAAAGATGGAAAGAGTAACCAGAATGAAATTCTACCTCATTCACAGTTTGGCTTCATTGCTTTTCCTTTCCTGAATGAATCCATAGATTCGCTTGAGCAAACATTGAAAAGCTGTCGTTCCCGGTAACTCTACTAAACTTCTCTGTGCTTTCAACAAAGTGTTCTTTTAGCTCTTTCTGCATCACATGAAGTTCATCACTAGGGTGTCTAGTTGATATCTCTTGAGTCTACATCACAATCACCCAATCATAGTTCACTTCCAACAAAGAACCTTGAAGATTTCGATGGTGGAATCTTTTTATCAGTCCCAAGGAAGAAGCTAATTGTGGAGCATTCTTTTTTATCCCCTCTTATGTACATATGTCGCTGCAATTGACAAGAAGACATGATGTTGTATCCATACCAGCTAAATAGGAATGTGGTTGTGAAAGTTTGTCCCCTTTCCCAGGCTGTCTTTAAATGACTTTCTGCTATTTTTGTAGGTAGGTCACACATTAACTCATTTTACTTTCAGATGCGTAAAAATTATGCATGAACAAATCCTCTAGGTTATGGATAACATAACATAACAATTGGAAGAGTGTGAATTTTAAACTGATAATGAAAAAATCTTTTTCTTTGAAACAAGTTCTCCAACCATGTTTTTGCACACTGCTGATTCAAGACAATTATAGAATAGAAAATTTTCCAGTAAGTGAACATAGTGAACAAGACTTTCCTTGTCCTGCAATATTTTTTGAATATTCAGTCAGGCAAAAAGTTGTTTTCAAAATATCTAGTTTATCACCCAACACTTGGCTAAATAATAGGAGATATATATATATATATATATATATATATATATATATATATATATATATATGGCATGTACAATCCAGCTGAGAAGACTACTGAATAATGCGAAGTGGTACATAACCAAATAGTTGGTGAAAGACATAAAAATCATGGATTTGCTGCAGTTTACCAGTTTTTTATTCTGTTCGTTCCTTGAGAAGGGAAAAGAAACTGAAGTCCCAAGAGCTGGAGCAACCTTCTCAAAGTCACTCCCAGTCAGGATAGCTGTAGAATTAAAGCCCATCACTTTTACCACTTTGCAAAATGTTTCTTAGATTCAAAGGAAAGAAACACAAATGCGGGCTGAGTAAGATGGAAACACCCGCATGTACATGAGTTCAGAACTACTTGTTTTGAATGCTAGAAAGGCATTCTATTTCTGAGTACTTCTCAAGTTTCTATTACTCCTCGATTCAAGGGATTGATAAATAACGCATTTGTCGTACATAATGCATTATATCAAATATAATGTCAGATATGATGCATTAATGACATTTAGTTTTTTACCCAAATATATGAGAGAATAACTGATAAAGCAGTTTTGCTATTTGACAGTGTTTCCATTTATCATGTTATATATCTATATCAATCTGCTTATATGCATCAATTTCTCTTAATTTTGAGAAAAAATATTTCTCATATCAGTTGTCTATGTGCTAAAAGAAAATTTGTTCTTTTCTTTTTGAGTCAGGCTCTCTCTCTGGTCCTGAACCCACTATGGAGCCCAGATTGGCCATGAACTCATGGCAATCCTGCTATCTCGGGCTCCTGAGTGATGGGATTACTATATTTTGTCTTACATTTTTATGTGGCATATTCAACTTCAGAGCAATCGGATAGTTCTCAAATAATAGTATATTGAAGCTTGATTGCAGATTTTCATAAGGATTATAATGTAAAATTTTCTTAATATAAAATGCTGTCCACAGACTTAACACTTACATATTGATGCTGTTCAATGCATGAAGCTTCAATGAACAATGACTTTCAATACAGAATATATTAAAATATATGTTCTTTATCTTTTTCTAGCCAGACATCTAAGTTAAAACTGTAATAAGTTTACCTTAAAGCATAACTCAAAGATTGGGTTTATTTATCATAGTACATATTTGTTTGAATTTATATTGTCTACCTTATCAAGATGTATTTAAGGAAATTTCTTTCAAATTATGCCATGTCCATTTGTATAGGTCATTGCTGTGAATAATATATAACCTACAAACTTAGATACATTTATCTGCATATACTTGATGGAGTCTACTTTATAGTTTTAAGAATTTTCTGTGACAATCTTCTCATGGAATCTTTTATAGACTCATGAATCCAGAAATAGATACTAATGAAGTAGCTAATATGCTAATATCCATTTGACTTAATCATTTCAGGTTTTCCTCTGCTATCATGCATACATCGAGTTTTAAAGTCCTTGGAGACAATTTGAGTAGCATGATGCATAATGATTAGCAGGAGCTGTCTTGTCTCCTGGCTGCTGAGAGCCATCGCACTTGGGTTTGCTCCATCCAGATCAAATGAATCTTCACTGCCAGGCCATAATCCTGAACTACTTTCCCAAAATTACAGTATGATGCTTCTCTGCTTCTCCATCTTCTATACTTGATTAAATTTACTCTTCAAGACATTGTTCTGCTTCTCGGAACTTTTGTTTTCTTTCCTTATGTCTCAGTTTCTCTCTTGACAATCCTATTCAACTCTGTACAAGCAGTGTTGACTTAGTGCCACCGGAGCCAGGCATTGGTGTTACATTTCCCTTTGCTTACTCTTGTTTTACTCACACACATGAAAAGTTGCAATCACTAAACGTTATATGTAATATCCAAATTATATTTTGGGGAGAACTTGTCATCTGGAGCCAATGATTACATAGGAAAGCTTTTCCCGAATTCTCTGAAAACCATGAATCATGACATTGTTATTTCTTTTATTCTTTATTTTCGATCCAAAGATCAATGTGTTAAAGCCTCAGTCATATGTCTGTGGTAGTACCGTGAGGTAGTGGAACCTTTCTTTTAAGAGGTAGATCCTAGTAGGAGGAAGCTAGGACACCGGGGGTACAGCCTCAGTGGGAAAGTTGAGACCTGGTCTCTTTCCTGTCCTTTCTCTTAGCTTCTTGGCAACTCTGAGGTAAAAATCTTCCCGTGACACCACAGGCGCAAAGGCAAGTGGGCTAAGTGAATCTGAACTACAATCTCTAAGACTATGAGTCAAACTAACCATTTTCTCCTTTAATTTTTTTTCTCCTTTAAATTTGACAATCTCAGGATTTGGAAAACTTAATTAATGGATTTTATTATCTCTGCCAAAGTAATTGAGAGATAATCAATATGGTTCCTTGGTAATTATTATTGTTTTTATTTATTGATGTCATACAGTGCAAAATGGAGAAAATAATCTCACAATGACTGCTGATGATCTAACAGACAGAGGTATCAAAGTGCCAAATAATTCAGAAGGATGCTAATTTAGGTGAAAAACGAAGTCTAATTAAAAAAAAATTCTCCTGGTCATTTGTATCTAACTTCTCTTCTAGAATTGTTCCCAATAGCCACTCTCAAACCTCATATGGGAGTGCTTATATCTGGTTTCTAAGCTTTGTATGACTGAATAACCCTATTAGCACCTACACTTGATTTTTACAAAAAAACCATTGAGTCATGTTGATGCGTCATTATCCCAAGTTTACTTATCCTATGAAAAATCTTTCAGTGACTCAGGTTCTGTCAAATTACATGGGAAGGAAGCAGCTTTAGTAAATTAAATAAAGTCTTTGAAATGTGTGTCTTGATTAAATGACCTCATTTGTCCTTGAGGGGAAGAATATAGAAGTCTAACCAAAATAGTACATTGAAAAACAGCCACTAAAATTCAGTGTCTCAACATTTAGAAAGGGAACTAGAATTCTAAAAACTTTCAGGCAGCAGAAGTGGGGAAATTGTTCTCTAAACAGCTAACCACTGTGTACTGCAAACTTCTTTTGTGCACCCAAGCTCTCATCTCTGTTTGGTGTCCTGCTGCTTGAGGCCTCTGATCCTCTTGTAAACATTCACTTGTGCGTTTTGCCCTCAAACCCTTCAAATCTTGTTACCATTCTTTTCTTACACAAACACTGTAGTCTAACTATTCTCCTGTTTCTCTGTAATACCTTCTTACCTACAAAGGACCTGTTTTTCCCCCTCAGATGACCCCAAGCACTGAGAACGACTCAACTGTCAATCTTTTGCCTCTGGGTTCCACCACAATCTTTCTATTACACTATAAATAATCATTTTACTTTTCATAATGAAACATAGCAAGAGTGCACTCATCACTGATCTATGTAGATAACACGGCATTATTCCTTTTCAAAAGAAAAGAAAACGATGTATTTCATCTGGTACATTGGTTTGAAATACCAAAAAATCACTTGAATTCATACATGACTTTTTCTGCATCATGCATTTCCAATTTATCCTGCTGATGTATAGTTGAGATTCCTTCTTACTTTGCTCCCATTAACTTTTAGCATGTTTTGACTAGATAAAAGAATATTTTGTAAGCACTAAGATGAGCACGAGCGAGCAGTTAGTTTTGATGATATATCCCTGCAAACTTACAAACCTGTAAAGTGAATTATAAAATAAGCTTTCTACATTCCCCAAAGCAAATGATACTGGGGAGGTTTTCTCAGATTGAAATTACCCTTAAATAATTCATATAACCTGCTTTTAGGCAACTATATCACAAGTATAAAAGTATTAATTTTTGATGCTTCAAGTTGTATTTTTGTGTCATATTGTGACATAAAGTGTTTTTTCTAGCACACGAAACAGATTCACATTGCTTTCATATATTAGCTTGAAGAGATTTAATGTTTCTCAGTTAATAGCAATAAAATAGAATATTTTTATAGTCAATAAAATACCTTTGTCTTGATAATTTATGGAATTGGTACTAAATTCAAGACTTCCAAAATATTTATTTATACTATTTTCCTAGCTAGTCACTTTTGCGGCTTCAAGGATCTGTTAAAGATTTAGTGTAGCAAAATTGAAATGTTGTCAAATGAAGCATCAGAAAATCTAAATATTAGTCCAGAGTCTTCCACTCATTAGAAAAGCAATAGCAAACAATTTAACACATTTCTTTACCTGTTTTGTTTTCTGAAATAAGAAGATTGGCGCAGACATTCCCATTTTTTGAATTCTTAAAATAGTATGGTTAAAAGAATATTCCCCATCTCACTGTGCCTAAAAGTACAGCTGAACAATTAAACAGCTTTTCTATCATTATGTCTGTCACTATTTACATCTAAATAAATTCCAGGTTCTATGATACTTTTCTGAGTATTGTCCTCAGATATCTTTCACAAGATTTTTCTCTCTTTGCCAAATACTTCATCAATTCTTTTCAAATACAGAGGGCAAAGTGTTAAACATTCACCAAATACTGCCTGCTCTCCAGAGAGTGTGACTAATTTCAGTGTTGTTATTGGTCCAAATATGTATCATTAGCAAATTATATTAAAGAAGAATTTTCTAAGTATTTTAAGATAAATTATAGCTCACACTTACATCAATCTTTATTTTAAAGTACCATCATGTGCATTTAATTGGGTTCAAATATGTATCTTTATTTGCTGCACAATGAAATCTCACAAATCCAATAGATTTCAGTTTAAGGATGATGGCACGTGTGTTTTAAATCTGGAAAATTCCATTCTCTAGGATACTGTACTGTTTTCTTCCAGGAGTTCTAGAAGGATGAAAAGAATACTCAACTCTTGCCTATTTTTGAGACAATCAGAAGGACATGTCAGTAGCATCAAGCAGAAAAACTCACGAACCATGAGATTATTCTTCTCCTTTCTACAGACTGAGAAATTTCTTCTGGTCATTAAAAGAAAGCCATTTGAGCTACAATATACTCTTCCCTCTTCATCAGTTTTATTCAGCTACTATTTTAAAACAATAATATTCACTCTGTCTTAATTATATACCTTGTCAAGTTTTATCAAATGCCCATTCCCATGCATCTACTACCACAGTTAAGAAGATGCATATTTTTACTCACCATAAAGCTGTTATGCCAGCCGGCGATCCGTGTCACAGTTCCAATTTCTGTCCTGGGTCTTTTCTGAATGTCTTAATTCTTTAGATGAGCATAATGTTTTTGAGATTTTTAAGTTGTTGAATTTGCTGGTGGTTGTTTTCTTTTAATGCACCAATATTTTTTCATTCATTCATTAAGTGACATACATGTGAGTTTTTTTCTAATACATTGTTGTGATTTGAGCTTTTAGGAATAGTCATGTGTAAGTCTGAATGTGAACATGTATCCATAGATGGATGAGTATCTAAGAATAGAATGATTGGATTGCATCACTTCATTTTAAAAATTTAAAACACTGCAGAACTGTTTTTCAAAACAGAGTAGTGGCATTACATTATTGTCAGTAACAAATAAAATTTCCTCATTCTCACCAACACTTGCTTTCAGCCATCTTGTTTCCCCCACTATTTTTATTAATATACAAATGTAGTACACAGTATTTACAATGAATTTGGGTGTTTCGTACACCTATGTGTCATATCGACTTCACAATCCCTTCCCATTTTCTACCCTCCCACCCCCTCTCTATCCCTTCCCCCGGCTCCGGCTATCACTTCATATGGCTTTTTACCTGCAGCCACTCTGTGTAGCTTCTATTTGCTTAGCATTTCTTAAGACAGCTGATGTTGAATACCATATTATTTGTGTATTGACTTGTTCTATGGCCTTTTGTGTTTAAGCGAATGTTTAAAATTTTCAAAATTACAAGTATTTTACTATATTTTTAGAAGCTTTATTTTTTATTATTTATCTTTGGATTAATATTTTCAATGAAATCATAAGAGAAAACTTCCCACCTGTAGGAAAAGAAATGAACATACAATTGATCAAGGAATACTGTATACCACCTAGACACAACAAAAACAGAAGCTCCCCAAACACAGCATAATAAAAATTGCAGACACATAGTACAAAGAGATCATCCTAAAAGCTGACAGAGAAAAACAACACGTACCAAGCCAAGAAAAACCTATCAAAGTAACAGCAAACTTCTCAACATAAACTCTGAGAGCCAAAAGATCATGGAGTGAAATCTTCAACACCCCAAAAGAAAACAAAATTTAACTCAGATTCTCATACCCTACAAAACTATCCCTCAAATTAAACAATAAAATAAAGATCTTTGATAATAAAGAAAACTCGAAGAAATGTATGACAATTGATTCAAAGTGACAAAAATTTATTAACAGTCTTCTGAACTTAAAAAAAAGATAGACTCCGACACAGTTATAGTTGGAGACTTTAACCCTGCTCTGTCTAGAAAAACAGGAAATTAGATCAAAAAATCAAGGCAGATCAGATCGGATTAATACTATGGAAGAAAAGGGCTTGAAAGTTATCTATTTTATTTTATTTTTTACAACAACAGAATACACATTTAACTCAGCTGCCCATGGAACATTCTCCAAAATAGAACATCTCCAGTGCAACTTGTAGTAGAATTGATTAGATCAGGTACTTTAAAAAAAAAAAAACCTTGTTCCCAGTCTTTTCCCAGAGTTATGATGTGAAGTGTACATTTTGGAAAGATTTTTTATGAAGTTGAGAAAATAATTTTGCCTGCTTATGGTTTTTTCTTGCTTTTACTCTGAATATAGATTGAATTTTTTCAAATGTTTTTTCTATATCTACTAATGTTATTTTTATGCTGTAGTCTGTTGTAAGTCTGAATACAGTTTACTTGGTCATACATTGTTTTGTTTTGCATATTACATATTTTCATTGCTGATATTTTGTTTATAATTTTGCACTTATATTTGCAAGGGATTTTCTTCTTACTTAAATATATAAGAAAATTCACCAGTGAACTAACTCATCTTTAGATGGAGTGTGTGCATGTGTGCATGTGTGTGTGTGTGTGTGTGTGTGTGTGTGTGTGTGCGTGTGTGTGTGTGTGTAAGTTTTAAAATACAATTTTAAGTCAACGGTTACTTGGCTAGTAACATTGTAAATCATCTGTTTGTCTTTGTGATAGCTCGGGCAATTTTTGTCATTCAAGAAATTTGTCTAATTCATCTAACTGTTTATATTTATTAAAATCAAATATTTATTACATTTTTCATATTTGTTAATTCTATAATGCTATTCCTTTATTCAATCCTGTTGTTGTTATTATTTTTTCATGATCATTTTAACTAATGGCTTATTAATTTTATTGATATTGTACAAAGACCATTTTTTGTTTGTCTGGATGTTTCTTGATTCTTTTGCTGCATTTTAAAATTTTTGTGATTTAATTTTTTTCCTGCGTACTTCAGGTCTAATTTTTCCTTTTTTTCTTAAGATACAAATTTAGATTGCTGATTTGAGAACTGACTTTTTCTTGTAAAAGAATGTAAGTGCTAGTGATTTCCTTCTGATCATTGCTTAACGTGCTTCCCAATACTTGATATTTCATGATTTCATTTTCATTTGGTAAAAGAAAAAGTGTATTTTCTGATTTTTCTTGCAGTTGTTTCTGATGTTTCAAGGTATGTGGAAGTGTGCTAATTTTTCATTTCTAAATATTCATGTTAAGGAGGCAGCCTGTATGATTTTAACGTTTTGATTTGTTGAAATATATTTTATTGACTCTGAATAAAGTCCACCTTGTTAAATGTTCTGTGAGCCATTCAAAGATTGTCCATGATCTTTTATGTAGGTGGTGGCAGGGTTTGAATGTGTCCCTTCAGGATTCAATTAGAACCTTTTTCTTGTATTCATATGATATTAGGAAGTGGAATTTTGGGGAAATAATTGGAGTTACTTGAAGTCATAAGGGTAGACCATAGAGTCATTTTTTTCTGGTTAATGTAATTCTTCTGGGATTATTTAGATTTCTATTTTTATTAGTGACAATGTGTGTAGGTGCGCTACCAGGTCCCAGCTCCGTCAGGCCTAGTTTGTGTCTCTATAGGCTTGAAGGATTAGGCATGGAAGACTGGAGGCAGGTTGTGAAGACAACATTTTATTGAGAAAAATGTGAAAAGATAAAGAAGGAGAGAAAAGCTTTTGCGAGTCAGAAGGGGACCCGGAAATATGGGTTGACCATGTGGCTCACTGTGTAGGGACTTTTACAGGTGACCTCTGTTCTCCCGTGCCAAGCAGCTTGGGTTGCTAAGGCTAGGTGCTCTGTTCTCTACCCTTAAGCGGCTGCTGAAGCCCACTCTTCCCTTAAGATCTTCCACTCTATCGTCTTTTAACTAATGTTTATCCATTAAGTAGTTCTGGGAAGCGGTTGGGCTGTCACAAATTATAGCCAGCCGCAAATGTCTATAATTCTTTCCAGCAAATTCTCTATTTCTAGGGTACCCTGTACTGCTCACTTACTCAGCCTATCTCCTGTCACAACTATGTGTTTCACTTCTATGCATAAGCTTTTTACTTTTATTTAGTTTTTATATTTTCTATTACAAACACATGTTCACTAGTTTGGGTCCTAAGTCTTTATCATTACATTATATTACAATCATGAGGAAACATAAACTCTTTAAAAATTAATAATGGCACCATTTTTATTGTCCACAAAATACAAAATAATACAAATACCCTTCTAAGAGTGTGTTTTGAAAGAAACATTACCATATTAGGGAATCAATGAATTCCTTTCGTCTTAAGATACACCCTAGAGGGTTTCACAATGATCCTTGTTTTGTACATGACATACGAGATGCAAATAACAAATGGTTATTCTCTCAAAGCTTTGCTAATATGAGTAAAAAAAAATCTTATTCCCTAAATAACACAAAGCAATGAAAATAAAAGATTATACCCAGGTTTTTATGGAAATTGGCAGTAGAAAACAGCGAAAACATTGCTTCATTACTACAATAATGTACAAATATTTAATATTTTACTTTTACCACAGCTATTTACATTTCATCACAGAAAATGACAGTGTAGTTCTTTTTGGAGAAAAGCATGTACAAAGGATTAGCCAGGGCTGTGTGTTCTCTGTTTTCTTCTAATTCTTAAACATTCAACAAAAATCCGTTGAATGAATGAATGAATTAGTAAATCCAAAAATCAGTCTTCCAGATCTTCCATCATTTTAATAGTCTTCATATATATGTAAAATAAAACAAGTTGTTAGCCTCTTTTTTATATCTCTATCTATAAAATGTTCGAATCAAATTATATATCAAGTGCAGTAGTAATATATGTATTTTTATCCTACGTAGCTGATATTCTAATTATGAGAATATGCAACAGATGTTCTAATGAAGGGGAAACAAGAAATGGAAGGTGGTAAAGGATTCAAAGAGGAATTTAAAAGTCAACGAACAGAGAGAATCAAAGATTTGTGTGGAAGGATTAAAGTCATTTGTTCAGGGAGGCTTTCTCTTTTAGCAACCATGACCCCAGGCAGAGGGACCTGGAAGAAGAGAGATTCACTTGAAGCTCCCTCTGGAGAGAGTCTTCTAGGTAGAGACAACATCAGGTGGAAAGTCTGTGAAGTAACATGACTCCTTTCGGGGCCCCTCTATTTAGGCTTTCAAAAATCTGAGGACCTACTTTGAAGAAACAAATTTAACTATCTTACATTAGAAAATGTCACAAAAACTTAGTGTTGTGGTCATACTGCTTAGGCTTGAACTTCATTTGGTCCTTGGAAGCAAGGAGATGTACTTGGAAGCTTAAATTTTGCTAGTTTCACAATATGCCTGTGTTTGTGGTATTTTTTTTCAGGTTTAGTGTCTTATTGTTTTTAAAATAATTTGTAGTAAAAAGGCAAAGTCAGGGACACTAGCTAGGAGTTTTCTCTTGATATTTCTTGCTGCACAAGAAAAGATGGCAGCCAGATGATGTTCACAGGTGTGGATGTGGTAAGGAATAGATAGTGAATTAATATGAAAGATAGAGTTGATGGGATTTCTAAAATATTGGTAGAAAATAAGCACCAAACATATTGACTATTCAACTAGTAGAGTAGCTAACTGTTGAGCTGGATAAAAATATAGAACAGCAAGGTCAGGATATGAAGATAAATTGGTACTGAGAGGCCATTCTACAGGACACCGGAATGGATCTTAACAGCAGGCACATATGATGGTTTTAAGGATTCATTTTTTTTTGGGGGGGGGCACTCTGTAGATGAAACTAAAAGATTCAATAAAAACAAGTGCTTAACTGTTTTCATTCTAACTTCCACATCCTCTCACTTAAGATAGAAACCTTGTTTAAAACAAAAATACTGATTATCCCTCTTCTCTGACTCAAAGAGCAAGCTTTCAAGTTTTCAGAGTCATTTCCATGATGACATTTTTTTTTCAGTCTAAATAGGTAGTTTCTTAGGTCTTGAGAATTATTCAGGACCCTCCCAGGTAGGTCCTAAGTAACCGTGAACTCGGTATGTTATTCTTGAATAACAAGTTCCCATCTTGTGAGAATATAATGAGGAAACTTTGCTAATATCAATGACCAGGTAATTGGATGGTCAGAAGCTTTCTGTTTTACATGACGCTCTGGCTTTGAGGATACTTGGTAGTAAGCAAATTTACTTTTTCTAGGAAAACACTGAAGAGTTTCATAAGTTAAATTCAGAAGGTTCATGGATAGAGGTCAACGTGGTTTTGATCCCTTGTTTTCCCTCCCCTGTTCTTTGTTGACAAAGAGTGAACGTTTAAGCGGAAAGGAAACTCAATATGAAGCTGTCTTAGGTGCAAAAGCACAATAGCTGAGGAACACCTCGTGAAGCCATAGGTCTTTTAATACAATCATTTTTTACTGAAAAGAATGAAATATTTTACTCGGAGAATGTATGTGGAACATGAATACTTTATTTGCGGTGCATCTAGGTCACAACAGAAATCACTGTTTTATTCTGACAGTGAAAATAGAATGAATCTCAGCCATTTGTGTAAAAGGAAAACAAAGCACGATTTTTAAAAAAACATCCTTTAAATGGAGAGTTCTCAACCACCAATTTATTTGCAGAATATATAAAATAGTTTATTACTTGCTTGCTTCCAAGAGCAGACAAGCGAGAGTAAGATTTGATAACTCAACTTTATGGGAACCAGTCTGCTTCGCCTAGACAGAAGGAAGCAGATTTTTATAGGATTTTCCATGGGCTGCTACTGACTTGAAGTCACTCAGGAGCACATTCTGGCCGGCAATCATTCAAGGAATTTATTGCTACTTACGCTTGTCTGGACAATTTTAGGCTGTTAGAGGGGTAAATAATTTATTTGAAGATTCTAGCCAGGTCATCTTAAATACTTCATCAGAAGAAAAGCAGATGAAATTGCATCATGCTCTCTGGTCAATAACCTACTCTCCCAGTAGGTAAGACAGTAGGGTTGCCGGATCGCAGCAAAATAGCATTAAGTGATGCAATTTATGTTGAGTGAACCAGGTTATGTCATTAACCAATCTCGCTGTTAGGGCACAGGCTTCCTCTGATGAGTGGAATTACTTTAAAAATTGTCTGTCGGGGAGAAATTAGTCTTGGCTTGAATCAAAACTCAGTTTTTCCGATGACCTTGCTTAATGGAAATTTACACACAGCGTATGTGAAAACGAAAGTCCAGAAAGCGGAAATGGGGAAACGGCAAATGGTGGAAGTTTCCCGACAGGCAGAAAACAGTGTGAGGGTCATAATGAAAGTTTCTGTCCACCAAGATCCTAATCAGGAGCGGCTCTGGAGATTTTTGTGGTGGAGGACGAACCTCTTTTTAAAAATGTGGAGAGCAGCATTGGGGGAACAGGTGTAATCTTAAGCAGCTCCTGGTTCCTAGACTCTGCAAGCAATGATAAGACGGTTTCAGCAAAAAAATTGTGTTGGTAGGCTTTATTTCTTTTGAAGGTAATGATATCTTTTGACATATCTTAAATCACGACAGAAGTTTATGTCTGGTGCTTTTCCTGGATCTCAGCAGTTCCCTCACGCCAGTACAGATTCAAGAACACGTATCGCTCAGGAAACGCAGATTGTCCCTTTGGTAGCCTGTGTGGGTTCTTCTCTTGGTTCACAGACACACTCTGATATTTTTCTGAACTTTTAAAATTTTTATTAAAGCCATATGCTGTTATAATTTTCATAAGTTAATTGTAACATCCCCCTTTGTAACACTGCACTTAACCTAACGTATCTCAGAGAATGGAAACTCACAAACTATAAAAGTCAGATGACTTGAGGTGTTCCTTCACTGCTGTACCTAAATTCATCTAAATCAATTTAAGTTCTATCTGTAGGTTGTAGAAATAACTTCTTTAGATTTTGAAAAAAAAAAACATTTTCACATTTGATGAAGAAACACTGGCACAAAAATCAGGTAATTCTGTTTGAAATTGTAATCTGTCACCAAATATTTGTCATTAGATTCATATTCATTTCAATTCATTTTTAAGCGAGTATATATTGAACCCCTACTATGTGCTTGGTTCTCTGCTTAGGTCCTGAAACATAAAAACGTATGCATGGTAATCCTCTCAAAAGACATACAGCTTACCAGGGGTTACATATAGTTATTCTGAGACAAAGTAGGGAGTCGTGTGGTATAAGCAAAGATAGGTAAATTTAAATGAGAATCCATAGGGAGAATATTTTCAAGCAAAGAAGCTTCAAAGGAGATGTAATGCCGAATTGAACTTTGAAGGTCAGATAACAGTGAAGCCATTCCAGATAAAATGACGAGCTTGAACCCTGGCTGAGGGGTAGGACGTTATAGCAACAATGGGAAACTGGACAAATCCTGGTACTTGGCTATTTTTTTTTTTACTTAGAAAGCACATTCTTTCATAGCACTAATAAAATTAGGATGTGATTTGTTGATATCTCATCAGCGGGGACTAGGTAAGCAGATTGACAAAACTGGAAAAATTTGCTTCAGAATGATGAAAGATTTTCTTGAACATACATTTGATAGCAAAGGATTTCATTAATACTGACATTTTATACAACAAGAACCACAAATGCAATTTGTGCAATAGATTAATATAAATGATATTGAAAATACGAGCTTTTATCTTCCCACCAAGAAAGCAAAAATGACCATTGATAAAAATTTTAATGACAAAGTATCTAATTAGAGATTTAAAAACAAAGGGGAAGCTGATTACTTGGGATGCAGAACTAGAATTTATTACTTACTAGGCAAATCTCACAGAAGAACCTCAAAAATGTTTGTGTAATAGAACAGCACGCAGGACATTGAATGGCAATAAGACTCACTTCATTGTTTTTATTAAAAATTGCTCTAAATTCAGAGGCCAAAAGAAACAGGTTAATGCAGCCATGTGATCCTAGAAAACCTAATTTTGACTTTCCAGTGTTGATGACTCTTCCTCTTGCGTGTTCTTTCCTGCTCTCCTGTCCCACCTTCCTCATCCACAAATCCATTCATTTTTCTAGATCCTCACAAGCATAGAAGACATTAAGTGAAGAAATATTTCATTTATTGTATGTAACTACCTTTTTAAAGTCACACTTGCTCTTTATTTGTGTAATAGTAACTGTCAAACACAGCGATGTATTGGTAACTTTTGGAACTTTACCCATTATCGGGAGAGCTACTTACCAGAAGCTGGTTTTCCTTTTGCTTTCAGACCGTAAGGTGAACCACTCTAATCTGTACCAATTATTTCGATGGTAACTGGAGAACACAGATAAAATATCAGTTGAGTAAAACTTTTCTTCAACATCATTTGCAAGGGAAGATCTGATTTTACTATAAGAAGAAGGGACTGTCTCTCCTCTAACTTATCTCTGGGAAGTTTTGACTAATAACCACATCCTTTGAGAAAATACAAATTAGAGGGCTTCTATCTCCAAAAACTTATCAGTTCATTGGGTTCAAATCCTGAACTCAAAAAGCCACTACTAGGATCAATACCTGAAGTACCCTAGTAGCTGACAAGGGTACGGTTGACTCAGCAGAAATGCCAACACAGTTGTTATTGAGGATGTCACAATACCCCAGCTCCTGTGGAGACAGAACTGGCAACTATTTAACTCAGGAATATTTTGCTGAAATATTTGTGTTGTTATCTGTAGAAATTTCAGCTTTGAAATTAATTTTGTCACTAGTCCTGCTTAGAGTGCATAGAATATGTATATTATAGATTTTGAATCTGCATGTGTGTGGTACTGGGACATGAGCTCAAGGCCCTCACACTGAGCTATATTCTCAGCCCATCCTATTTTTAAGAAAGAGTTTTTCTAAGTTGCTAAGTTCCCCAGGTTGGGCTCAAGCTTACAATTTTCCAGTGTCAGATTCTCAGAGTGCTGGAATTATAGGCCTGCACCACCAGCTCAGCTTTATAAATGTTTAAGGAAGAATAGTATGACAAGAGCCAGCTCCCACTGTGTCTTTGTTAGCAATGTAAAGCTAGGTCTTGTGAGAGCTGTGAACAGAAAATGGAATATTAGAGTTTCACTCTTGGAGTAATTACTATTTACTAGTTTTTGATAATCAGTATGATTTTTATGAGTATCACTCTGATTAGTCATTGACAATCAGTTAATAAGACTGTTGTGAAAATTAAATTAGGCAGTCTACACAAGAATGCAGACTACCCAATGAGTTGTAGGCAAATAAGTAAAACATTATTACAGTGTTATTTTATTTTGTAAATTGCTTTCTATGCAGTTTTTAAAATATAATCTGGAAATAATGTTCTCCATGAATCTAGTGGAAAGTATAAAGTTTTGTTCCAAAAAATAGTTATATACCTTAAATTTGACATTTTTCAGTTCTTTCACAAATTTTTATTTATTTATTTATTTATTTATTTATTTATTTATTTATTTACTTACTTACTTACTTACTTACATACTTAAGGTAGGGTCTCACTCTGCAGCCCAGACTGGTCTTGAACTTATTATATAGCCTAGGCTGACCTTGAACTCATGGCAAGCCTCCTGTCTCAGCCTCCCAAGTGCTGGGGTTACCATGCCCAGCTTTATGTGGTGCTGGAACATTGAACTCAGGCCTTCGTGCTTGCAAGGCAAGTGTTTTAACCATGGTGCCATTCCTCCAGCCCCGTAGAATTTTCTTGAATGCACCAAACATGATGATTACTTTTATGTGTTAGTATAGTCCAGCTATGATGCCCAGTCATTTGTTTATCAGGGTATCAGTGTATAAGTTTCTGTGATTAACACTTAAATTAGACTATAGATAAAATAGATGGTCCATCAAAACATGAGCAGGCACCATCCAGTTAGTTGTAGGCCTTAAGAGAAAAGACTAAGTCCTTTAAAGAAGAAGGAATTTTGCATCTGGGCTAGATTAAGACTCAAGTTTGACACATTGACTCCTGCCATAATTTCTAGTCTGGCAAATGGCTCTGCAATATTGGACATTCGTGTCTCAAAACTATGTGTGCTAATTTTATAGAAGGTTATATATATATTCATATGTACAGATATATGAAGACAGAAAGATTGAAATATATATTTATATGTCTCTGTGTATGTATGTATGTATAGAGAGTAAGAAAATGAGACATCAACAGTGAAAGAGAAAGAGAGAGAGAAAGAGAGAACTCTTGGACAGCATT
The DNA here is from genome assembly GCA_004027205.1 of Ctenodactylus gundi. Lineage (NCBI taxonomy): Eukaryota > Metazoa > Chordata > Mammalia > Rodentia > Ctenodactylidae > Ctenodactylus > Ctenodactylus gundi. The sequence continues at coordinate 955,943 of PVKB01000125.1, forward strand.
GAAGTCACGGTAGGAAGCAGTTGGGATTCTATAGTCTAATGTTGATGCTAGTATCTTCTGAATGTAGGAATTAGTAAATTACACAGGACTGTCAACATCGTTGTTAAAATAGTCCATGTTAAATGATTTTATGAACTGTAGGTAATGTAAATGTTTGGAGCACCTGAAGACAGGCTAGGCTAAGTTGTCATGTGCAGTAGATTAAGTGTGTTAAGTGCATTTTTGACTTAAAATACTTTTAATGTACAATTGTTTTATTGTGATGTAACTTCATCAAAAATAGTAAAGAAGTTCCAAGGGAATATTACTGGATTGAGAAGAAGAACCAACAGGATGGTGAGATTAGGTGATACATATCGAGAGAAATGACAGGTGACAGGTGGATAGATAGATACCGTTACTGTTGACATGATTGACATAGTCTGTCAATTTGATAGCTAGATGACAGACATCGTGAAGTTTATCAGACGTGGATAATATCTGCCTATATAACTGTATCAATTAATTTCTCTCCATCATCATTGATTTATCTATCTACTCACTCCTCCATCGATCCTATTTGTTCCATTTCTCTGGAGAATTTTGGCTTCTTAAGCCAATAACAAAACACCCAATAACAAAGTCTTGGGAGTTTTGTGCATCTTTTCTCCTCAACCCACCTTAGAATCTCTTGCAGAAAACACTTTGGAAAAAACTTGGGTACAATTTCTTGGCCATTAATCCTTGTTTCTTTCACAGAATGACTCTATTATTCTTCTAGTGAATGCATATCAGGAGCTAGAAAAAGGCCCTTCAGTACTAAAGTAAAAATATTTCCTGTAAATATTGAAATAAATGTTTCCAGTTTTACTCTACATCCAGTATCAGCCTGGTGAGGAAATTTAGTGATGTGCTTGGAAGCACTTAAGGCTAGGATTGGAGCTGACCTGCTGATTGGGAAGAGATTGCCTTGGTGCTGCGGCCTGAGCTCCAACGCTAACTGGAGAATTAGTGTGATGACTTCGACCGCCTCGGATGGGTAAGGGAGAAGGCCTTATCTGGGTCTTAGAAATACGTTTAAGTGAAGGAAATACAAAAATAAACTATTTAATATTATGCATGAGAATTTTAAGAATTTCTTTATTTGAACTTTTCGAAGTGTCATGTGGAATTTTGTGGGTAAAAAAGTAAATGTTTACGTAACACTCTAGAAGCACTATGCTTGCGAATCCGTGTCATCAATAATAAAGGAAACTATTCTAAAATTTGGGAATTAACTACAGATGAAATGACTAAGCACTTCCACCTGCAAACTAGTTTAATACTTCCCTTGGCAACCTGTGCCAAGAGTCTGCAATACAATCACCAGTTCAGGAACATTACTCAGAAACAAGTGTTATCACTAGCCTACACAAATAAGAACCAGGTGACTAAGTCATAGGTAAGTCTGCTTTTATTTTCCTTTAACTATGACTTCCACAGGTCTCTGGTAGGGTCATTCTACTGACATTCATTATCGAGAAAAGCACATGGGTGTGAAGGAAGTAGACCCTCCCAAGGTGGGCTATTCATTCCTATGCTCATTATCTCTCATTGCCTTTGTCTTATTTCATGACCAAAGTTTGAAATTTTTCTCTGTAAAGTAGAAATCACATCTGTTTTTTTCTCCTAAGAACATTCTGAAAATAAATGAGACAAATCATTTGAAGTGCTTTGGGCTCCATTGATGATAAGCGTTATGTTATTTCAGACCACAGTGGTTTACTGTGCTAGTTACTTGTTGCCATTCCTAATCTATGTAAAGAACTCTGAATTCCTCAGAGGCATTCTTGCGACATCTGCTGTCTAGGGGGTGAGGGGATTTGGGGAGATCAGCAAAATTCCAGCAATGCATCAATGAAAGACACTCCCAGACCACACGAAGATATAAACGTTTTAGTTTTAAAAAAAATTACTTACGAAGTTAAAAAAATCTGACATGAAAATAAGAACAAGGTAAGTAAGAAGATGGAATTTATTCCTTTAGACTAGAAGTAAAATGTGATGGTCTAAATTTTGTGTGACTGCACTTGTGTTTTCTTTGCTGTTTAAGGCACTCGCAAATTTATAACTACCATGTGTTATTTGAGAGAAATTAGTCAAAATTGCAATAGATGTGTGAATATTTAGGAAAAACGAACTTTCAGTTTTATTTTTTAAATATGAGTTTACTATATTGGCATTAAATTATGGACAGAATACTCATATTCTTCTTCCTTACAAAACCTCCGTATACACTGAAGAATAAACAAAAACCTTGAACGAAAGCCCAGTCTTCAGGTGTCTAAGTGCGAGGTTGCAGAGTGAAGCAGGCATATCAATATGTTATCTCACATAAATTTCTGTGATCACGTGACACATAATAACTGAGACACACCTTGAAGAAACATTCCTCAAAGTGTTAAATGTTTAATGTTCCCATTTTGTACTCTTTAAAATTATTGAGGATATTTGGTTGTTAAATTTATGTTTGTTAGATCTGTTAATATTCACCTTATAAAAATGAAAAATAAGGCATTTAAGATGTTTAATATTTCATTAAAATAAACTAATCACATGATAATGAAGTAAATTGTATGAAATACAGAAAGATGATCCAAAACACACATTTTAGTAGGAAGAATGCCATTCTTTCAGTTTTTGGAAATGTACCTAATATCTATGTCAGTAGAAGTCGGATGAATATTTATATCTGCTCATGGTTTTAATTTACTATATTATGCTTATTTGGATTTTGTATGCCAAGAATAATTCTTCTGAATTTTAATAGCTTTTAAAGATCAATCTCTTGAACCACCAAAATTTAGCAAGTACAGTCATGCATTGCATGATAACATTTCAGTCTGTACTAAGTGTGGTGGTGGTCTCATAAAATTGTAATACAGAACGATGTTGTAACCATCTCATTGTGTGTAAATACATCTTATAGCTGTCACACTGTGAGCACGTTATCTAATATCACTTTTCTCAGAATATACTCCTTTCCTTAGTTAATATATGATAGTAGGGTGCTCAAAGTCAGTATTTAAATGGAACTGAAATAGTATTAATGTAAACCTTTTGTGTTCTACTTATGAATTAATCATTCTTTTTTGTGTATTGGATGATCTTTTAACCATGCGTAATGTAATAGTATTGGAATTGATCATTTAAAAATATTGGTTCCCAGAGTTATACAAATTCTAAAAGTCTTGATACATTTATTAAACAATATTAAGCTCAATGACTAAGAAACGTTTTCCAAAATTCTAATTTTTACTTAATAGTTCAAATATTATCCTAATAGCAAATATTACTGTCTGTTTTTCCTCAAGAGACAAGCTTATTTCATCACTTTCCCGAAAAGGTCTTCCGAGTAACAAACGTCCACAGAGTGGACTAAGTGTTGCATTACAAGGAGAGTAGTCAGAACTCATGAAGCGCCTCAGTTACATGGAGACTTACAATGTCTGTGAGTCACATTTTGACAACTGTTATATCAGGATATTCTAGCTGCACAGAGAAGATACATGCATAAGGAGGGGCTGGGCGTGAGAGTTGGGAAGACTTCTTAGTGAAAAAGACAGCTGCACTGAGACTAGGGCCCAATTAGTATTCAGCTGAGAGAAAACACACAGCATGGCATGAAGGTAAGATGTGGTATGCTATGGTTCGGTAGGGACTTTGGAAAGTCGGTTGAGCTGTCACATGAAGACCAAGGCAAATACGAAATGGCCAACACATTGGAGCTGAAGCCAGGGAGAACAATGCTACCTGAGAGTTTCCTGACTGAATCCATTGCTCAAAGAACTGTAAGATTTCAGGAGAATAGTAAAAGAATCAGGCTTTTTATTTTAGAAAAATCACATATAGGAAATATAGAGTCAGAGAGAATAAAATTGGAAGCAGAGAGGAGAGCTGTAGAGAGTATTTTACCTCTCTCTACTTTTCCCCATCTCTGACAACTTCAAGATATCAAATGAAGTACGTAAAAAGTAAACTAAAATAAAAAGCAACACAAGGAGGCAAAATTAGTGTCCCTGCACTTCTAGCCACCTAAACCAATCAATGTCACGTCCTGATGTACTCCCTTCGGGAATTGGATAGGTCCTACGGTTTCTTTGTGATTGTGAGATAGTTAAGCTGTTTGATTGGTTGTTAAGCAGAAGTCTGACCTGGAAAAGTAAGGTGTCATTAATATGAAGTGTGGGGTAAACTGAATGCTGGTGACATCTCTCTTGGGTGAAAGGTGAGTGCCCAGTGCCCTGACATGTGGCTGCCGTTACAACTAAGCAACATTTAGAGATCTTGACTGCACTAGGGATAGAGAAGACAACAGGATTTGAGTGAAGATCCTGACAATCAAAATGAAAACACTTAGGAAGGGCTTTTACACAAACAGTGCTCTCAATATTCTGAGGGAAGTTGGAAGATTCTAATACATGTGACTGAAAATTGTGCCCACGTCATCTTAAATGAGATCTTCAGAGATGCCTAGGCCAGCTCATTAGCAACCAGAAGAATAGGTGAAGGATAATAGTCACTGTCAATTTATTAAAAATAGCAGTTGTTATGTTTTACGAGGGAGAAAACAGGAAGAACAGCTGGGATTATATTTAAATTTATTTTTAAAGTTTTATGGACATTCCAAGGTACTCAGGAAGCAATATAAAAAGAAAGCCATTGACTAAGCAGTCACTTCAGTCTCTGAAGGAGTGCAAAAGTCTTGCAGAGAAAGATACGATGGAGTGTGAAAGATGGAGAGGTGAAGGGTGTGGTGCCTTCCTAAGAGTTATAAAATATACACAGAAGTCAAATTAAAGTTGTGCACATCTGGCTAGCTATTACGATGGCTATATCTTTTTCTTCAAGTAGAATAAACAATTTGGAGTCCTTACAACATAAAAGCAAGAGTCTGCTCTTGTCTCCTTGAGTAGAGGCTGGTGTCAGGGCTTGTCTTCTCAGGAAACAACTCATGCATGCAGCTATGTTCTTCTATCATCTAGATATCAAAGAATGTATTAGGGATTGGAGGTATTAACGTTATAAAGATATGAATTGTCCTTAAAATCTGGGTTCTCCAAGTAAAACATGACTGAAATCACTAACAATAATACATGTGTGTTGAAATAGACCTGGGGGGGATTATCTTTTTAAAAAATCTAGCGAGGGCTGAGAGGTAGCTCTGAGACAGAGCATGTGCTCAGCCTATACTGCGTCATGGATTCAATTCTCTCTCTCTTTCTTTCTCTCTCTCTCTCTCTCTCTCACACACACACAGTTTATTAAAATCAACTCTACTATTCCCTTCTCAAAGGTTAGTAAAACTGTTAACTTTTAATCTTTCTCTAAGAGTAAGCATATGACAAGAGAAAATAACCTCTTATCTGACCTAAGTACTTTCTATGTAGGAAGCAATGTAAATTTTGAGTTCAGTTATCCAAATGTATATGATAAAATTCAGCATCCTAGGTCTTTATTATGAAGGAGAAACCTCAAATTATTTAATTACTTGTAGTTACAAATACGGAAATGTACTTAATTGTTATGTGACTTAGTCAAAAATATCTATAGTGGGCTTATTTCATACAATTTGGAATGTTAAGTACTTCAGAATAGGTTTTTAATATTTTTTCTCTATGGATTTGCTATATTTTAGGGTGCATGGTTTGTGTCACAATTTATCAAAAATCAGTAACCACGGACTACTTAACAGCAAAAGTAATTTTTGGGTAAAATTTACTGCTTTTACAGAAATCCAATGCACCTAACATTCTTTTATTGGAGTGAACTCTTTTACGAGGGGCTTTGAAGGGAGCAACATGTAACACCAGATCGGATTTGAACAAGGACAATTACCTTTACTTCTAAAGACACTTGTGCCAGCCAATTGCTCTGACAAGATCAACTGGGTGACTAGATTCAGTTTAAGCAGAAGTATATCAGAAATTAGGATTAGAACATTCCACCCATGCGGGTGTTTATTTTAGTCTTTTAAAATTTAATTATTTTTAATTAAATTTGTTTTAGTCTTGAAAAGCATAGATGTCTTTAGGAAATACTAAAACATGCCTTTCTTGATCAGTGGTATTAGTCCCATTTCTGAGGTGACAACAATAGCTAAAGTCATATTACTATTAGCATCTATGTGTTACAGTTTTTCATGCTCCCCTTCTCGAGTTGAGCTGTCTTTTTGCTCTCTTTCCTTGTTTATTTTTCCATCCTTAAAAATATAACTAATAAAATCCAGCTTAGAAAAACTGATAATCACAACTGAGAATGTGTTGGATTGAGGGAACTGAGGCAAGAAATAATTTCACCTAGAATATGATTTGATTCTAATAAGAAGTAAGACGATGAGGGAAGGAACACGATAGCTTCCCAAGAATGGAAGGGTACAGCGAACACACAGCACTGTGGAAAAAGAAAGCAACTCTATCTGCTGTCATTCAAAATGGAACTAAGCTAGGAATGATCACAGAAAGTTTGCTAATGTTTGAAAATTAGACACCATCCTTCCAAGTAACTTATCAGTCAAAGAAGATATTTCAAGGAAAAATTCAAAAATATTTTGGACAAATGAAATATAACACATCATTTTTTGTGATATGTAGCAAAATAACTAGAGAAAACTTTATGATCTAGAATATAGATATCATGAAATAAGGATTATTTAAAATCAACAATCTATCTCTCTGCTTTAAATATTATAAAAAGAAGAACAAATTGGAACCAAAGTAAAAATAAGAAAAGGAACAACAATGATTAGAGTGGGGGCCAGTGAAATTGAAATAAGTAAATCAAGAGAGAAAACCCATGAAACCAAAGAAATGATACGTTGTAAAGGTTACCGGAACCAATAAAACTTGTGTTAGCATCAATAAGAAAAAAGGAAAAGACACAAAGTATTAGTATCAGAACTGAAAGAGGGATCATTACTGTGCATATCAAGATCACTAAAAGGACATTAAAAGAGCGCTATGGACAGCCCTCCGTCCACAGCTCTGACAGTTTGATGAAATGAACCTATTAGCTGAAAGACAATGTGCCAAAACTCATGCAAATAGAAGTAGAGAAATTGGCAATTTTTGATGAATAGATCTGTAAATTACATCCGGGAATGTTGGCTTATGCCTCTTCAAGACCAGCTGGACTACAGAGTGAGGTACTGCTTAGGAAAAAAAAATTTTAAATCCACATTTAACTTTCCAAAACAGAAAACACCAGACTTGAATGATTTTATTGGAAAATTCTCCCCACATGTTTAAAAAGGAAATTATAGTAGTTCTCTAAGATCTCAAGAAAGGGAAACTCTTTCTTTTAGAAATTTAGTGAAAACAAAATCTGAGACCAGCATTATGCTAATATAGAAACCAGACAAATTCATTGCAGAAAAGAAAATGATGCATCAATATGTCTCATGAATATAGCTGCAAAAATCCTCAAAGAATTATTATGTAAAATCCAACAATATATTAAAGGGAGGGATATACCACAACCAAGTAAGATTTACTGCAGATATACAGGGTTGACAAAACACTTAAAAATCACTATAATACATTATTTCAACACACAAAAGGAAACAGTTACGTGAGCATATAAATAGATGAATAAATAAACATTTCACAAATATAAAGCATATTCACAGCAATACTTATATTTTTTCTGGGTATACTCTTTCCCCCATGTTTATTAATACTATATATTCAGCACATAATAGAATGAATATTAAACACATATTGCTAAGTGAAACAAACCAATCTGAAAATCTAAATATTGTCTTACTGCAACTGGTTGACATTTTCAAAAAGTCAAAATGTGTGTGTTAGTTTTATCACTGTGACTCAATATCCAACATCCTCAACTTTAAGGAAGAAAGATTTATTTTAGCTTACAGTTTTAGAAAATCACAGTCCACTCACAGGTGGGCAGCTGGAAAATGATGGAACCATATGGTGGGGCCACCGCTAGAACCAAAGCCAGAGCACCACTTTGGGAAACAGATCCTCACAGCAGCATGGCAGAACTAAGACTAGTCTGGGAGGAAGGGCAAAACCAGCTCATGACCCTCCAAGTCACACCCCAAGCATTTGAGCTTTCTAGCCTGGCCCCACCCATCAATAATATGTAGTATCCATAGAAATATGAGGTTTTCGGAGGACACTCCAGATGCAAACCATGACACAAAACAATAGAGAAAATTAAAAAATATTGGTGATTACCAGAGGTTTGTAGAGGGAAAAATACAGAGTATTTTTAGGTCCATGAAAGTATTCTATATGATTCTCTAATGGTAGACACATTATTATACATTTTCCCAAACATACAGAAGTACAACATTGAGTCTGAACCCTACTGTGCAGTATGGACTCTGAGTGGTAACAGCGCATCTGTGTAAATCCGTTAAATGTCAGGAGTATACTACTACAGTGTAAGATGTTGATGGCAAAAGAAGTTGTGCTTGCACAGGGGCAGAAGCCAGATGGGCATTCTGCACTATCTACTCCATGTAGCTGTGAATCTAAACGAGGGCTAAAAAAGTAATTTCTACACAAATATTTATTTAGTTAGTTATCAATAGTTGGGGTTTTTTTGATATAAAAGACTCAACCCAGAGCCTTCACACTGAGTTTATCCCCAGCCTAATTTTTGGGTTTGATTTTAAGACAAGGTCTAACTGAATTACTAAGTCGCTCAGGCTGGACTTGAACTTGTAACTCTCTTGCCTTAGCTTCCAAGAGTGCTGGGATGACAGGTTTGTGACACCAGGCCCTGCGTCACCTATTTATTTAAAGTATAAAATTCAAAAACTTGTGTGTGATCAAATCTGCATAAAAACACGTGAAATTGATGGGATGCAAATAAAATCTAACTTCTTGGTTGGCAATGGAGTCTGTGAAGGAGAAATTAACAAAGATGCAGTGAAGAAGGTAAGAGGGAAAATATCTATATATCATCCCAGCTCTGGACCTCAAAATCTGCAGAGTGACCTTCATGAGTTAAAATACTTTTTGCAGTTGACATTCTTGATACGTATGATTAATCTTCTTTCTTAGGACAAGGAGGTCACAGCTATTATCTTTATTAAGAGCTAGGCTTTTTTCTGTAGTGGCCCAGAACAGCATTTTATATTCTCTTGTATGATTTTGCTGAAGCTATTTAAGAAATTCAAAGGTAGCTGTGCTGAACTTCATAGACAGCAGAACAGCCTTGACTTACCCCTTACTTGAACCTTAATACACAGTGTTCTTAAAGAGCCTTTAGCTTGGATGTTCTAACAATCCTGAGAGAAGTGTCCTCCTAATGCTTGGTGACTATCCCTTTATTCTTTTAGTTGAATTTTGCTTTGCTTGTCTTCGGAGTGTGGTAAAAAGGCAAACTTTCCCACTTGCCTTTTCTTTAGTAGCTTTGCTAAGGGTGTCAGTGCTGAGAGTTGCTTATTTTTGGAATAAGTGTTAATGATTTTAGAATTTTTTCTGTGTATACTGTTCCAGCAGTGAGCAGACTCTTAACAAATCTCCAAAATAAACTCCTTTACCAAGGCTTTCTCATATTTGTCATTTTGAAAGACTGAATAAACATCAGTAAAAGAAGCAGTCCAAATTCTTGTGCCAAAGATGTCTATGTCTAAGGCCAGAATTTCTTCATGTTTTGTCACAGATATGGAGCCTAAAGTGTTAGGTATTTTTCATTTTTAAAAATTTATTTTGTTTCTGCTTCTTTAGATGTTTGGGTTTTGATAAGCCTTACAGGTAGAGCTGCACACTTAACAGGGAGATCTGCTCCAGGAGACCGAAGGATGATGGGCTGTGTTCTATTTTGCATGAAAGAAACTTGATTTCATACCAGAGAATTACTAATTGTGGCTCAGACGATCCTTTCCAGATGGCTGTAGGTTGTTCCAACGCACAAAAGGATCCGATTGGTCTACAGCCTGGATGAGAGCTCCAGAGAGAACTACAGAAAAGTTGAAGGGGATTGTTTCTGTTGTTGGAATTGCATCTACAGTATCTGTAGAACTAGGCTAAAGTGAGCAAAAAGGAAAACAAAATGTGTCAATGTTCATGTTAGGCAAAGGCTCTAGGAATAAGCCACCTTTGATCTCTCTCGCTCTGTCACTAATTTTTCATCAGTGGAGCTAAATGTTGGTCATACGATTTAGGGTTGTTTCCTTATCATCTTCTGCTTCTTGCATATGGCTTTTTCATACTACTTTCTTTTTGTCCAACTTTTTAGGTCGCCTGATTTCTCTAGTTTTCGTATCTTGAGCTCAAACCTTTTGTTTTCTTTTCATGAAACCCAATCACTGAACAGGCCAATGGGTAAGGTAATTGTTAATCAACAAGTTGGGGGTTGAGCAATGTGGCAGCAGGGTAAAACCCTCCAGTGGTTGTTCTCCAGCACTGGAATATCAATTTGAACAGGTGTTTATGTGGGGAAGTAGAATTTGTTCTCTGGAGACAAGGCAGTCAGCTGAGGAATCACAGTTCTTGGATTGATCATGATAAAACAATGCAGTGAAGATGGCAAAAGTAAAATTGCATATACCCTTCCATCTCTGGACTTCAAAACCGGCAGAGTAGAGGGCAACCCTATCCACCACTACCACCACTCCACCTCTCTCTCTCTCTCTCTCTCTCTCTCTCTCTCTCTCTCTCTCTCTCTCTCTCTCTCTCCATCATCTCTTAGGGAACAAGAGAGGATTTTGCCAAGACCTTGAACCCAGCCTAAGGCTTTTCATGGTGAAACCAGGGCTGAAAAAGAGCCTCATGGACTCTGATCATACCAGTAACTGTAGATCAACCCTCTGGATATGTATTAGGCTGTCGGCTAAAGGACTGCCTCCACAACCCCTATGATAACCTGAAACAACCCAGAACCGAGCAAGAATCCACATACATGCTGTGGGAAAGACCACGAAGCTTAAGCATCGGACATTTTCTTGGAATTTAGTGCAAGGCTAGTGAATCCCCAAACTGGGAAAATCCCAGGGATCCTGTTCCAAGGCCGTACACAGAGCCTGTCTACACTCTAGTATCGGAAAAGCTCCCAATCCCAGTCAGACAGGCCTTTATTCCAGCCGGCATTGCGCCTGCCTCGCTACAGTGGTCTTGGACCATGAGCACAGCACAACAGCAAAAAGGCCACAGCAGCACGGACCTTGAATAGCAAAGGAAATGACAAAGCGAAGAGACAATATTCAGACAGGGAGGAAATATTTTACAAGTATGAATACAACAAGGGACCAATCCCCAGAATATATAAGGAACTCAGATAATTCTACAGTGATAAAACAAAATTGGAAACAATGAGAAAACATAAATTATATAATATTAAAACAACAATAAAAGAAAATATTTCTCAAAAGAAGACAGATAAATGGCTGCCCAATAGGTATATGAAAAAATGTTCAACATCACTAACCATCAGATAAAGGCAAGTCAGAATCTTAATGAAATATCAGTAGCTAGAATGGCTATTATCAAGGTAGACATTACAAAAAGCTCTAGGGAGAGAGTAGGCATGGTAGGTAGGCATGTAAGTCAGTGCACCCATTGTGGAAAACAACCTGGAGGTTCCTCAAAAAATTTTCAAAAGAGCTACCTTATCACTCAGTTATCCCACTATAGGATATATATATATATATGAAATAAGTATGTTTAAGAAACAGAAATTCCTGTTTGTTATAGCACTGTTCCCAAGTCAAGAGATAACTTGTGTTCATTAGCTTGTGAACATATAAATAAAAGTGAAATTTTTCAGCCACATAAAAAGAATGAAATCCTTGATTGGAAAGAAGGCTGGAATTAAAAGTTAGTAAGTGAAATAAGTTTGGCACAAAAAGACAACCACATATTCTCACTTCTTTGTGGAATCTACAAAAACTGTTGAAAGTAGAATGGTCAGCAGAGGTTAGGGCAATAGCAGTGGAACACGCAAAGATTGGTCCACAGACTCTAAGATCCAGTTACACAGGAGGAGCAATTCATGTTTTTCTATTGCCCAGTGGGAATGACGATAAATAACAATAATACACTATACATTTTTCAAAAGCCAAAAGAAATGAGTTTTACTAGCTTTGCCACAAAGAAATAAGTGTTTGAAAAGAAATATATATTTGTTCTGATTTGAACACTGAATGATGAATACATGTAGCAAAACATTACATGGGACTTCATAAATGTGTATACTATTTTTTCCCTCAAGTAAAAATAAAGGCTGTTTTTAAAATTTTATTTTATTGGAGACCAAGCCCAAGGCCTCACGCTGAGCTATATCCTCAGTTTTAACTTTGATTTTAAGACAGTGTCTCACTAAGTCACAAAGTTGCACAGGCTAGCCTCAAACTGAATGATCCTTTTACTTGAGCCTCTCAGAGTGCTGGAGTTACAAGTCTGTGTTACCAGGCTCAGCTAATAGTATTTGGTTTTTTTAAGTAGAAGGATAATGAATCAGAGTAATAGAGATTCAACAGATTAAAAAGCATGACCCACCTAAGGCTATTAAAATGTTAAGGTATCTTCAACACCGGCCAGCACCAAAGTTTTTTTTTTGTTTGTTTGTTTGTTTGTTTTTGTTTTCAAGACAGAGTTTCACTCTCTAGCCCAGACTGGTCCTGAACTCACTATGGAGCCAAGGCTGGCCTTGGACTCATGGCAATCCTCCTATATCAGCCTCCCGAGTACTGGGATTCCAAGTCTGAACCACCATGCCAGACTTACGCGGTGATGGGCAATTGAACTCGGGTACTTAGCTTTGGGTTTACGGGCGTGTGCCACCACACCCAGCTTATGTGATGCTGGGGAATCAATCTCTGGTAATTAGAGCTTGACTTCGCACTTGCTAGGTAAGCTCTTTGACCGCTGGGTCATTCCTCCAGCCAGAAGGTTTATTTTAGCCATCCTTTCTTGCTAGCTGAAACTTTTTTTCTCACTAATAATGAAGAATGTTGCAACTATTCCTCATTTTTCTCTTATTTATTTGTCAAATCCCAATATACACATACTACCCTTTGAGAAGGGCTAAATTTTACCTCTATGAGAAAAAAAGGTCAATTAGAGTGCAGTGTTTATGTGCAGTCTCCTTTTGTCTTTAACTGTACACATTCTTTACTTTTTAAACTGAAATTCAAGGGTCAGTTTCATAGCCAAAACATTATTGTACATGGGGTTGCATAGGGCTGCTCACGTCACACCCACTCCAGCAGTGTAGATATGCCATATATTTAAGAGTTTAATTCATTTGCCCTCCAACACTCTAGTTAATGAATTCTTGTTCTTAGTTGGTATGCCTTAAAATTCATTCCTCTTTGATGTATGATTCTCTGGGTTTTCATGATGCCTACAATCAAGTATTCATCACCCAGTTCTACTCCTTTTTTTCTCTCGGTGAGGTAAATTCAGCTCCTGACTCCAACCAAAAGTTGTGCCATCAAGAGGCATCTGCTCATTGAAGCAACCTACACTTCAAATGCCCTTGACATGATCCCTCAACCCTCTCAAAATAACAAAAAATGTAAGTGTTTCTTTTTTGTCTCCAGATGCTCCAACTGGTAAGCTATCAAGTAGTTGCTACTAAGGCATGAAACTGTTGAAACACACACAATACAGGATATTATACATCTTTTTACACATCCTTTGGTATCTTTTCTTTGTTTCTTTTCTTTCTTTTTTCTTTCTTTCTTTAGGTATTATGTAGAAAGAAAAAGCAAGAACTTAACAGTAAGTATGTGTACCTGTGTTCCATCCATATTTTCTCTACTTTGCTATTCTAATTGGATCACATTTATCAGTTTGTAATCAATAATATATCTGGAGCTGTTTCTACAATTATAATCTTAGTTTTATCATGTACAACTATTTTAATTATTAACATTTGTGAATTTGAAAGTACTCCACTTTATAAAAAATATAGCAGTAGTAGAGCATATTGTTCTTTTATACATTAGTGTTTTAGCTATTTAGTAGTGCTGTCTTGACTAATTCTTTCAGTATATAATGTCATTATTAATTCACCATATTTCTCTGCTAATAATATTTTTCTAATTGTTTAATTTTGTCTTGGCTTCTATAACATGTTTTGAATCTGAATAATTATCACCCTTCATTTAATTTGTTCCCTTGGAGATGTAGAACACATGGTTTTAGCACTTTACAAGTTTTTTCAGAAATTGATAAATTTTATTGCATTTTGGGTTTTTTGTGGAGACTAAATGAAGATGACTGCAAACATTCCTGAAAGACATCCTGGAACACAGGCCTTTCAGATACCCACATTTATGCACTTTGCTTTCCTTGCATTCAAGGTTGTCAGTGGGATGTGTGGGTGTCTGTTTTTGACATTATTTTAAATGTAGTTATTGAGTCCCCTTGGGAACTCACTCTCCCACTCTTCCATACTTTCTTTATTTAGCTAAGTTGATAAAGGTACTTTTCTTTTGAGGAATATACTAGGTTTTCATTATAAAATGAAAAGAAATAGAGAATATAAAGAGGCTGAAGGGATAAAAAAAATAGTGTTCACAGGACAGAGAAACTATTATGATCTTAGATGAGGGCTTGAAGGTCACCAAGAAGGAATTAGTGTTTTACTCCAAAGTAAAATTTAAAGTAAATGCAAGTTTGCCTTGGAAAAAAATCATTTATTGTTAGTCATTTTCAATTTTTATTGTAATATAAAATTTGCAAGAAGTTTAATAACTCCAGTCAAGTATTTTCAGGAGATGACATATGTGCACCTGTCTTCTGATTTGTCTGATTAAGATTTCATCCTATGACTAAAGATTTTCAATTGTCAGGCCTAAATAAGTGTGTATGTGAATGCATGTGTGTGTGTGTGTGTGTGTGTGTGTGTGTGTGTGTTTAATAAGAATGGCAAAGATCTAGCATATACCCATGGCAGAGTTCCTAAGTAATCCAGTGCTCCTTCCCTCTATTTTAGTGGAAATTCTCAAGTATTTCTCATCAGGGCACTTTTGTGCATTCAAGACCAATTGTGTAGAGAAAGATCAAAGTTACACTTACTAGTCATTACCTATATAACTGTTAACTTTTCATCTTTTTGAAGTATGCATGTATTTGCATAAGTTGCCTTGTCTCTTAACTGACCTCAACAAAACTCTGATTATTGTTATAAAATTTTTGTGGGATTATCAAGATATTATTCCATAAGCATATTATAAATTTAAAATAATTAGGACCATGAAAACCTTTGAAAGATCCCTGAATACATTCTTTTCATTCAGGATGTGCTTACTGCAATGGACATAGAGATTAATTGATAAAGTCTTTTCGCAAAGTAGTCAAGTGCATAATAAGTATTTTAATGAAACTCAGAAAATAGGAGGATTATGAGTAGAATTAATACAGTAAAATAATGAGCAGGATTTACTGGGAGCTGTATAAAAAACAACAAATCAATCTGTACCAAGTTCACTTTAGTTTCAGTTTTCCACCTCCTAGGACAGGAATTGTGTAGCCTACAAAACAATTTATATTATCTGTACCATCTAATTAATTAAATGGCCCCAGAGTACCAGACTCACAAATCTCGTTAATAGCTGAATACTGAAATAAAGGCTGTTCACCTCTACTAGAATAATATTTGCATATCCCCACCTGTGATGGGTAATAAGTACCTGCCACAAATCAGAATTATGAATTTTGTACGCCTAACAAAACCGCAGGGGAAATTATACCTCAGACATTCCATAATTATTGCAGCTAAGCTGTTTAGTGCCATCCACTTATTCTGCCTGAAGTGTTTAAAGCAGCAACAGTTGTAAATGAATTCAGACACATATTCAAGAGAATTTTTTTCAAAAAGTTTTTTTCTGTCTTGCCATATGTTATTATCTTTATGGAAGTATTCAGCTGCAAGTTATAACACATTCATGTTAAAAGAAGCAAATTAGGAAAAAAGTATAAAATTTCTCCTATCGGCCTCTTAGGTGTATATCAGAATTCTGTCGTGGAAACTTTGGGACGGTGTGGGGTATGGTTTGAGGTATTGACACTCTGGAATAGGTTGAATAGCTCGGGTTGGAGTCTCATGTGTTGTGTGTAATTGGAAAAATGATATTCAGAGTAGGTAAATGAGGGCTTGGGGCACTATGGAGGAACACATTCTGAGCCAGCGATGCGGTGTTTCAAGATTAAACAATGTGGCCCGTCCTCAACTGGCAGGTCTGAGGTCCAGTGATAGGTTGTGGAGTCCATAGTCCCCTGGAAGGAATTCAGCCTAAGGTTGTCACAATTCTAAGCCAATCATTGAGAACAGTGGAAGTCCCAAAGTTATAGTTAAGTGCCATGGGGGAAAATGTCATGGTAGGGACCAGAATGGAGAACAATACAGGAGGAAACTGGAAATATCATAGCATTACCTACTAGTAAGTTATTCTTATGCTCTGGCTAACTATTGTATCTGATAAAATAAGAACCCCAATCGGCACAAGACATAATATGCTTAGGAAAAATCGAAGTGATTTAGCAATCTAAGTGGGAATGAAGTCTACTGGAGAGATACCAAGAGACCAACACCAGCTTTTGCCAAGAATTACCCTTTGGATCTTGTGTAAATCATTTTGTCTTTCTTCATCTTCAAAATGTTATTTTTAAAAGTTCCATCCTTCTATTCAATGCCCCCCCCCCCCCAATTGCCTACTACTCTGAATGTTCCTGTGACTCTGTCACAACATTCATTGAACATACTTTAGCAACAAACTATAAGCGGTGGTCACTATTTCAATTTCCCCATAAAAAATTTAACTGGTTTTCTGTTTACATGAAACAAAGTTCTCTTTTGAAGAAATTATTGCAAACCATAATGAAGGCATAGGAGCGAAGACGAGGAAAGGACAGCCATCATCTCTTTCTACCTCGTGTGTGTGTGTGTGTGTGTGTGTGTGTGTGTGTGTGTGTGTATTTCAGTGTCTGTGTTTGTGTTTGTGGGTGGGCTGGTGGGGTGTTAGCCTGAGAATGTACCCCAAAAAGATCAATCTAATTTTCTAAGAAAACGTTTTAAAATAATTAGGATTTATATATTTTCAAAAGAGTGGGCATAGAGCAGTGAGTCATCTGGAGGCATTTAAGTGAGGCTGAGGCTCTCTAAGGTTATGAGAACATCCGCGGGCTTTAGGCAGAAAGTTTATACGGCCTATTACCATGATGAAGTGGGATTCAAAATTACTTTTTTTTATTTGTAAAGGACTAACAGTCAGGGTCCCTACGGATTGTCAAATACTACATAAAATACTATAAAAAGCCAAACTGTAATCCCCCACTAACTTACACATTAGCCTCAGGCAGTAAAGATGGTTTTTATTGGAACCAGATTTTGTGAGGGGGAAAAAGTTATGCACAGTTTATCCTGGCTTTTCAGGCACTTTGCTTTTTTCCTTGAGTTAACATGACGTATTCCAAGTGATTACATAAACGTGTCTAGCAGCTCTTCTTATGCACTCGAAAGGAGGCAAAGTAAAGAAGGATTTACTCTGAAGAGAGGTCTTAATTCTGTCACTGAAATGTGTCCCTATTTTATTTCATTCGTTACCACAGAACCCAAGAAAGGCAAGAGAAATTAAAGCTTTTAAGAAGCCTCTGCAGAGGCTTGTGTACTCCGTGTGCCGTCTCACTTACAACCTCGTACTTTTGAAAATCGGAGGTAATATGTGGGAAGAATCCAGGACACAGAGGAAGCATCACGGTTAGCACCGTGAATGCACAAGGACCAGAAAATAATTGTCTTCATTTTAATTCATTTTTTTTTCTTCCCGAGGATATGAACAAACCTGGTTACACATTTTGACAGACTGGAAATTTTCTTTTTCGTCTTTAATAGTAACTAACTTGGAATTGTTTGCAGTTGTATTTACACAATATGGCTGATTTATAAATGATCTCTGGATCTGACAAACAGTGAAAATACTAGGGCCTGGTCTTGTGCTTTTATTTGTTTATTTATTTATTTTTGTTAGGGGGTGTAGGAGCTTGAAAACCAGATTTAAGTTCTTATGCAGAGACAGACTACTGGCTAGTTGGATTTGATTGTTTTAAATTTTCATTGAGTATCTGTAATGTCAGGTTATTTCCAGAGTTAGCTTGCATTCAAATTCTAAGTCCTGATCTCCCCTAATTCTTAGACTATGCTAGTTAAAAACTAACTCCTCATGGTGATGGTGGGGAGGGGAGTGTGAATTTTAGACAGTCATGACCGGCTTGAATCTTGAGAATTACAGAAAGAGGCTCAGGTCTAATTATGCACACTAAGAACTTCCGGAGTCTTTGGGATAGAAGCCCACGTGAGCTTTGCTGTCATGCCAACCTCTGTTCTAGTATTATACTCATCAATTACTAGACGCATGATACTGAGTGGGTAAGCTGCCTCACCTGAGCTTCAAAGCTTTCTTTTGTCTTGGCTTACTTTTCCCTCTACAGAGTTGATACTTACTTGAAAATACTATTGAGACACTTCCAGGGGCAGCCAGGAAAGTTTAAGTCAACTTACTGGAATTTAGATTCCACTAAGGGATTAAGTATGAAAGGGAACCCTCAGAGACAGGCTCAAAGTGGCCAAAAAGAAAATGCTTTCAAAAAAAGAGAAGAGGTTATCTGGTCATTGTTATATATAGAGAGAGTACTAATAAAATAAGGAAGGGAATCATTCTTCCAGTTTTATACTCTGCAACCACGGTTTCTGTGGCCTCTTCCACCAGCATCTTCTACCACTTTATCAACCAGTTCTCATTGAAGGGACCAGTAAAAATTCGGTTATTAAGCCTAAAGATTATTTTTTTCCTGTCTATTTTATTAGACCTAAAACTAGCACTGCCCAGAGGGTTGAAAAGTATTCCAGATGGAAAAAATTTACATTTAGAATGAGAGTGTTCCTGGAGAATTAACACCTTAGTAAAAGACTGAACGTTGAAAGCTATTTGACTATTCTGAGCTTATTTTCTTTCTGTGTTACCAAAAACAAGAAAAATAAATGGTTACCAGGCTGTAGTAAGGACTAAGGGATGAACCCTCCAGCTCAATGTAACCATTGTATATCACACACACACACACACACACACACACACACACACACACACACACACAAATATTGGTGAAAAAAGTGATAAGAGTTGGAAACAAAGCACCAAAACATTTAGTGCTATGTACACAAGGTATGTGATAGTTACTCAGAATGTATTTAGGAATCTTGGGGGAAAGGATTCTCATGTAACATTGATTTATCTGCCTTTGTGCAAAACCAGAGAAGTAAGACAACGACATTGAACACTAAAATCATAATAACTTTTAAATTGTATGTGAGCTTGAGATTGACTTGGAACTGAAATTTGTACTCTATCACTTCCAATTGTAATGTAGGTGTAATTCAGACTTGGCGGTACATCTCTCTCATTGCTGTTTAAATTGCTGACACATCCCATGCATAATGTCTTTTATATTTGTGCTCATTTACTACGTATGCGTTTGTGTTTTTTGAGAATACTGTGAAATCATGATAATAATTCCTTTTAAACCTCACTTTTTAATTTTTTTGTGGGGTGGCGTGAGTGTCAAACCCAGAGCTTTGCACTTATTAGCCAAGTGCTCTAACAAATACTCATTGCATGTCTGTCTTAATAATATGAAGTTTTTCCCTAATTGTCTTTTATGATTTGTTTGCCTAATATTTTCGTATGCACATGACTCGAACAAGAATTACTGAGGCCAGGGAAAAATAAACTAACCAAAGAAAACAAACATAAAAACTCTTCATAACTACTTGGGCTGCTCATCATCTATTGAGAGACAGATTTGACATCTGAAACAGATTTTCCAGTAGCTATTTGCACATCTGGGTTAAAGGCTGAAAGAACAAAATGGGAAGTACATGAAATATGGGTTTTGTGTGTATAGCTAAGTAGCTTTTGGGAAATTTAATTTCTTTTTTCAAAAAATGTATTGCTTACATCTCTATGAAATGCTTTTTTAAAAAAATTATTTTTCTACTTCTCCAAATTTATTCTGAACTATATTATTTCTATTTTCAAATGTGTCTAGTGTTTTTGTAAGACTTACCAAAATAAGCAATTAGTACAACCTTCTCATTTTGGCATTTAAGAATAGCCAATAAAATGTACCAAATGGACAATAGGAGTGGAAATTCAGAAGAAACAAACTGCTACATTGTTAGTTGTAATTCATTTCTTCTTAGATATGTTTCTCAACTGTGGGATGAGAGTTACAGCTACAGGTTTTCAAATGTTCTCTCTAGTTCCACAGGGCTGTGTGGCTCTGACTTAACTCTCTCATTCGTTTTCTATTCATTCCCACATTTTCACCAGTGCCAGCTGCACCAGTCACAGGTGACTGTGTCCAGGCCCAATTCTGTTTTCTTATATTCCTGAGATTTTATTACAAAAAAGTTCTCAATTTCTCAGTCCAAATTCTGCCTGTTTGCCTTAGTCACCTCTTCGTTGGGATGCAATATCTGATATTTACAATTTTAGAAAGAAAAGGTTTCTTAGCTTTGCAGTTCGAAGGGCTCAATCTGTTTATGGTCCCCTGACATGAGGAAAGGGTATGGTGGAGGGCTCACCAAGAAAATAAAACACTCAAATCTCTTGTCTGAGTTATTGTGCTGTTACCTAACACCCACAACTTAAGGGGAGGAAGGAATATTTTGGAAGATCTCTGTTCATTCACCGGCATCTTGCAATGTCAGGAAGGGTCCCATGGAGAACATTTGGTCTCAGCATCACAAGACAAAAGAAATTGAGGTCTCCAGAAAAACCCAGGGCAAGAATGTACCTCCTTTCAGGTCACGCAGCCGTGCTCTACCACATACTTGTAAGCAACCACATACCTGCGACCCACACCTTTTGACAAGGCCCCACCTACAGACACTTGAAAGCCACAGTGGCCAAATAATGGGGTGGGATCTTACAGCTGCAAACATACTAGCATTGCAAGTTAGAGTGAAAAGAACTGACGGACAAGAGTATATATGGTTCCTCTTTAATTCCCACTGACACATCACTTCAACTAGGCCCAGCCTTCGAACAACATAAGAAATCATCAAGGAATGAATCCAGTGAAACAACCTCCGTTGTCCAATCAGCTTGCAAAGTCATAATATGACATTTCAGATCTAAATCATAGCACCTTTCTCCAACATGTTTTTTTTTTCACACTATCCTTACCTCCAAACTCTCTGTGATCCCTTCCAACTCTTGGAAGCATGTTTTTTAAAATCTTACTTGAAGCCCTTTTATATCTGCTACATACAGACATTATTTCTGGTTTTATCGTCTCTACTAGATTTAGAAAAAAATACATTCTCTTACAAAATTCTACATTTTTTCAAGAACACCTAACAGTGCATAGCACCTAGTAGGCACTCAACAAAATATCTGTGGAATAAAATTTGTCGTCTATAATTCCGACACATCATAAAAGCAAAAAATGACCCCTTGTTAAAGAAATAGCCCTCAGTCTTCTATTTTGATTCCATTTTGTGAGTTACTTTTGATTCTTCAAAGATGAAGTGAAATGCTTTTTTTATTATACTGTATAAGTATTAGCTGTCCCCAGACAGTAAGACAGGCAGAAAGATGATTTTTTTTTCCTCCAAGCTGTTATGCAGAGAACAAGCTCTGAGCACAAGGTCGCACCCCTGTATCTAACAAAGAAACAGGTTGCTTCTTAGATTTAATATCTCAGACCATTCCCTGTAATTAGTTAACAATTTCTGTTTGATTAAAATGTGCATACTTTTCCATTTGCTTAATTTTTTAATTAAAATTTTTGGATTAAACCATCTAAGAAAATTTTATGTCTCCTCTTTCCCTCAAAAACATTTTTCTTTCACAAGTGAACCTGTAATTGGAGTTTTAATGGTCATTTTCCAGTGATAAATATTCTCTACATGGATGTTAGAGCAAAGACAACCCACATTTTCTACTATTCCTTGCCCTCATTATTATAACAGAGACTCCGCAGAATGGATGGAGTTTGGCAGGTAAAGGAATCTAGTTGAATCATCCCAAAGCCTGGGAGTTTTGGGGCCTGTGGCTATTATGGTTGAGCAGCTATGAGTATGCAGAAATTGGTGCCTTGTTTACCCTAAATCCCTGAGCCATCTGCACCACACAGAAAGCGATATGAACTCAGTCATTCAAAAATGAATATTTTAAAGTTTGCATTTGACAAGCTTTCTTACATTTAAATTTATTCTTTTAATCATATTTGTTACTTCCCAAGCCTCTTAATCCTAGCTTCCTGTGCCTTATTAGGCTGTTGTCATTTTTGATTCACCTTAGTAAAACTCAGTTTGCAGTTTATCAATAGTGGGAAACAACCACAGTGAATCATCAGAACCTGTCCAAACTCCTTTAAGATTTGACTACTTGTTTTCATTTAAAATGAGGGTGTTGGAGTAAATATGCAGGAGATATTCAGTGTTGTCTTCTTGTTTTTGTTAGTCTTATGTGTTTCCCACCTTTTTTGGATCATTGTTACTATGTGATAAAAGTTAAAATTGATGTCTTTTCAGAGATTGTTTAATAAATGTGTCTATTGAACCAGAGCAATTTTGAACAATTCTCAAAGTGATAGCATGCATGAGTGTTTCTGTAGGAGTCCCCTTGCCTGGAGACATTTGCGACAATGCATTGGTTACAGGATGGTATATAACGTTTATAAGCAATGTTCATTAAGATCAACGACTACTGTGAATCTCAAGGCTGAGAAATTTTTAGGCAATAGTTTATATTCGTAGTAAAATTAAGCATATTATATTCCTTCCAGAACTATATTTTAAAATTCAGAATTTAGGACGCTTAATCTCTTATATCTGTTAAAAGTCAATAGGAGGTGTGTGTGTGTGTGTGTGTGTGTGAGAGAGAGAGAGAGAGAGAGAGAGAGAGAGAGAGAGAAAGAGACAGAGACAGAGACAGAGAGAGACAGAGAGAGACAGAGAGAGATAGAGAGATACAGAGAGAGAGCAAGTGAGCACGTGAGAACAGGGAACCATGCTGTTGAGTGCCATATATAAATCTTTACAATCTGGTGGTGTCTAACAATGAAGAGATTAATCTAGCA
The DNA here is from genome assembly GCA_004027205.1 of Ctenodactylus gundi. Taxonomy (NCBI): domain Eukaryota; kingdom Metazoa; phylum Chordata; class Mammalia; order Rodentia; family Ctenodactylidae; genus Ctenodactylus; species Ctenodactylus gundi. The sequence continues at coordinate 979,030 of PVKB01000125.1, forward strand.
ATGATCTGATGAGATCTTTAAGGTACAGATTCTCGACTGTGCCTTACTTACGTTTTGTTTTGAATAATTTTTGTTTTATGGCCTTGCATCTTGTGCAGGGTGGCATGTTGGTAGCTTCTGTGACTTCTACCTACAAGTTGCAGTATGCTACTGTTACCCCCTTTCCAACTTATGATGAGTCTAGAAATTGTCGAATTGTCTCTGGAAGCAAGGATCTTCCTTTCTTTTTTTTGAGAATCAGTGTGTTAGAATCTCATAAAAACTTTTAAACAATATTTCTCTGCCTTAAGCCATGTCCATCACTCAGGATTCAGTGCAGGCAAAATAAACAGTTTTTAGGCGTTTTGAAATTGTTTCAGCATGGCATGAAGAACTAAAGAAGAGAAATTCCAGGGAGCACTGCCAGCCTAAAATTTTAAAGGCGTGCCACTTCAGAGTGCTACTAGGTAAAGCAGTGACTGCCACTGCTGTGTGGCCGAAGGTTACCTCTCTCGGCCAGGAAGCTCCGACAACACCGGGGAATTCACTGCATATATTCAGCTTCCCTCATCTGTATCACATGCATCGGCTGAACCTCATGCACATTTCTAGCTTCCAAAATAGAAAATGGTGTTTATCACTTTCGAGCTCAGAAACAGAAGATAGAAATAAAAGGTAGGAGTGGATGCTGTGGACAAAAATAGCACGTGGAGCATAGATGCTGCCGCACATTTGCTTGTTTTCAGCTAACCACACCCACTCCAGGAATGTGTTCCACTTTTTCACTCATTCATTTACTCATTCATTTAAGTCAATCGATTTTATAAGTACTTACTCAATGTGGCATATATGACTTTTCTATGTGCGTATAACCACTTTGTTTAAAAAAGAAATGGAGTAGTATTTGTATTGGAAATGGTAGAAATGGGGTAATAAATGCCGTGAGGCTTCTCTTTCTCTCTTACTCCTTTTTTTCTCTTCATCTTAACATTTTTCTAAGATAGGCTTTTTTGTGAAGTATTAAACTTAATTACTGGATGTTTCAGTTATTCATTAAAAAGTTCATAACAATATTTCAACAAATATATAGTGAGAATCCACTGATTACACTGCATTAGGTGCTGGGAGTAGAGTGTAAGAAATCTGAGAGAGAGAGAGAGAGAGAGAGAGAGAGAGAGAGAGAGAGAGAGAGTGCTTTCTCTTTCCAACTACAGATAGCAAAAAGCGAATGAGTAACAGAAAAGAATCCCAACTTTTCTTGCTTCTCTTGGACAAAATACTGTGGCCAAGAGATGGAATGGTTATGATTGGCCCTAAATATCTAAATATCTGGCTCATTCCTCCAAGGAAGAAGTTGGATACTGGATGCCAAGATAGAAGAACTACATGGCATGGCTGTTGGAGAAATTTGTGAGACAAAAAGTGGCCATGTTGTATTGATGACAACTGTTGACTATGCCAGGCACCATGCAAGGTGTTGAAATCACTGCAATGCCAGGACAATGTACAGGACAAGACTCTGTGAAACCTCATCCCATGAAACTGAGTCCCAAACTGACAATAGTAGACTACTGTTTGTATTATGCACATCTGTCTTCCTCCAGAGCATGTGAAAACCTTGAACCCAAGCCTCTGACAGCTTCCTCTGCATTGTGCCTGTCACACACATGTGATTCCATGAATGCTGGCCAGGTCAAGGTTGGAAGAGTCGAAGAACAAGCAGTGGATAGACTAAATGAATGGACGTCTTCTTTTCAGATTGTAGCTGAAGCAACTGTACGGAGAAGCCAGTGTGACGTGTGCAGAGGTGCTGGAGAGGCAGCTGATCTACACTGATGTGTTTCAATTTAAGTTTATCCTTCCCTCAGTTTTTTGCTATAAGTTTATCTTCCAGGCTGTGGGATTTTTTTTATTGAATTTCTGTTACATGAATGAATCACCATATAAAATGTAGGCTCTCTCTTGGATGAAATGACACAAACAAAATACTCCAGGAAAATGAAGCAAATAAGTCTCTTCAGTGGTAGCTCTTTATAAGAATTCCCTCCATCTTTGAAATGCTGTTCTTTCAACAGCCTTAAGTGTTTTTGTTGGAATTTTCATGAGAAAGACATATAATCTGTGAGAAGTGGCACTTTATGTTGGTTGGTTATGAAAACATTAAAAAACTTAGGGTGACTAAAAGTATTTTAAATCAACACATAAAACTCCTCAGATTTCTTTTATGAGGCAGGGTGCACAGGGGAGAGTGAGGTAGGCATGACTATGATTAAAATCAATGAAGACCGTTGCTGGTGTCAACACATGATGACAATATTGTACACCATGGTGGCACATAAAATGATATAGCCAATAAATTCTCTGCTCTTTCTGATGCTTCTAAGAAAACCCATGAAATCATTTTGACTGATTAACAAGGCTATGCTCTGCAGGCACTATTGACCCTGGAGTTATTGGTATTACCCAAAATATCTGAGGCTATAAATCAAAAGCAGTTAGCATTACAAAGAGCAAGAAGTCAGAAAGAGAAAGACACCAATTATTTGTGTCACCAATCTGCAATATCATGGTTTGGGAAACATAGGAAAATGTTAGGATGATAGACAATTCTTTAAAATGAAATTACTGAAAATTTAAAAAGGTGTTTCAGACTGGGGAAGATAACCAGCTGCTCATAGATTGGGTTTCACTCTTTGGAAGAGCTATCTAGAGTCAATAAGGTAGAACAGGTGGGGAAAAACAGGCTCTGAATTCTCTACTCTGTAACTTCACGCATTGGTTGCTTAGCTACCCTCTACCCTGACTTAGAAGGGTCACCGTTCAGTATGAGTCTGTGGTTATGGTGGAATATTTGTAGAGAGTGGAAATCGATTAAGTAAGTTGTGAATTAAGTATAGAGGTTCTAATAGTACATTCATTTAAAAAAAGAGTCAGTACAAATTCTAACTATTACATGTCGGTTTTTTAACTTAGAAAAACCAGCTGACTGATGTCATATTAATTAAAAGGTATCAGTCATACAGAGATCCTCCAAAGCGTGTCTCCTGGATCTATTAAAACCCTTTTCTTAGACAGCAGACACCAACACCAGTTGCAGAGTCACAGAGAAGCTCAGGCTTGCAGACTCCAACATCATAATCTGTCAGGTGCTCGGCCTCACTAAATGGCGTCATTGTAGGTATCATCCATACTTGGTAACATATTGATGAACTTTAGCTGAAAGTTTACCAAAAGTTCTTTATTAGATATTTTTGATATTTTATTTTATGATAGGGTTTTTTATTTTGCAAACAACAGAAACTGATTCAGCCTAATTCAATTAAAAGATTGAATTTGTGCTTCTGTCTGAAATGCAGTCCGGAGAAGGCACCTCTCTTTTACCTGTGTCTACTGTCTGTTCTTCAAATCAGCTTTCCCAGCTAGCTAGTTAGATTTCATAGTTTTCTACTGATGCCCCAATTTACTAGGCATGTGATTAAGTACATTGATTTATGAATTTGTTATGACTTAAGAGAATCAAAGGGAGAAAAGATAGGTGTTCATCAGGAAGGAGAGGGATAAAGGTGTCTATGGGGACCTTAGATGAAAGAGCAAACTTTATTTTACAAGAATTAAAAAAAGAAGAGGAGGATATTGCTTTCATAAACAAAGTCCTGAAAATCTTAGGGCACTAACCTACTTGTACCTAATTAAATATATATATACATGATTTAAAATATAAATGCCAATAAAAAAGCATAAGCTCAAAAAGTACTGTTTTTCTTTCTACCTTCACTTCTCTGAAAAAATAAAATGTTAAATATTTAGTATTTTGATTGATTTCAAAGGTCACAAATTGTTTTTCAGTTTTCAATACCTCTGCTGGTACTCAAAGCTAATGCCTAGGCTATCACTGGGCACTGATGTTAATATCACTCACTCCCAAAGATTTCTGGAGTCCTTACTGCTGTGTCTTCAAGTTCCAAAAATGTCCAAGAGGTGAAATAAATCATCCATCTCGGCACAGCAATCTGTTCTTGCAAGTTACAGAAAAGAAGACAAATTAGGAAAGGGCTGGCTGCTGAGGCCACAGCCTGGACCCCACAGCCACTTCTGAAAAACAATGTATCACTGTAGACTTCGAATTCACCCCTCCTCTTTTGTGCAGCTACTATGTGCTTTATCCGCATCCTGCTCTTGGCTTCATTCCCCATACTGGGCTCATTATTATTTACAGTTAATGGAGAGTTATTTGTGTGATGACTTTATGAGATCAGAAAACACTTAATAATTCAATAAATAAAGCAACAGCTCCGTTAGATACATATTCATTCTACTTTTAACAAAGTCAATGTAAAAGCTTCATGCAAAAAATTTACAGAAGGGAGAAACTTTGCTCAGGAAACAAAAGCCATCAGATCTCACACCCATGATGAGTGTCATTTCCACATTTTCATAAGTGAGGACCACTTCTTCCACCAATGGAAATCTTGCGATGGTGTATCACTTGCACCTGAGGCTGAGCCATGCTAGCTGTTTTCTGTAAATTCTACTTTCTCTTCACCATCTTCTAGAACAGCTACAGAGGTGCCTGCCATCAATGCCTCTGATGTGGTTATGATGTGGACATTCTCCACTTTCTCCTCTGGTGTTTGACCCTCATGGCATTTATTTTCTATAACGTCTCAGATACTGGTCCATTTCCTTCTCATCAGTGTTGATTCTCCTCCAACCTTCAGAAGCTGGGATTGATGATATCGTCGTTCTTGAAAGACCAAAGATATGGAGGCCATCTTCTGCTCTGGAGGAAAAAAGCATGCTTTTCATTCTCTTAGTGTTGTACATTCCCACGAGAAAACAATGAGAATATATGAGAAAACGTAACATGCGTTTTTTTTTTTGTTTTTGTTTTTGTTTTTGTTTTTGCCTGCTTTCTTGCGCCCTCTAGTACTGGTGAAGAAATTTTCAAGTTTGCCTGTGCCAGGCAAGTACTTGGCCGAGCTACCTGCCCTGTCTCTGCCTCCTCACACTCTCTCTCTGCACTTCCGCTTCTCTTATTTGTGATCTGGGAAATGCTAGATCAGGATATGAAACATGCTGTACTATAAATATCTCATCTCCCATGGACCATCAGCCATGTCCAGGTATTGCCAACATTTAAGCGCCATCTTGCTTGCCTGGGAAAAACAATTTCACACACTGAGGATGACACAGATGGAAACAATCCAATTTGTTGAAGACATTAATTAATTTGGGATTCCCCAGTTTACAAACTTCCAATTAGAAAACATTTCAACTCTGGAGGTAATATATAGTCTTTGTTTTCTAAGATTGTAGGCACATCATACTTTGCTACATAAACTGAGGAGACATAAGTGATGAGTATATAACAAAGATCCACAATTAAAGATGGAAATTAAGAAATTTTATGTATTAATTTGATGTGTTGCTTTCATGTGTTTTTTTACCTCATTAAAACAACCCTATCATTGCATAATTTACCTTCTAATTGTCTGTAGCCATTTGGTATCATTTTAAGTTTAAGTGAGGAGATGTATATATGCTTTGATGGTAATACCATTATCTTCATCAACGAGTTTTTTTAATAAGATTTTATATGTGCATTCAAGAGCTTTGATGTGCAATAAATGCACATTAAAATATTTAGAGAGAATATTGAAAAAGACATAACCATGAGGCAAATTTCATTTGGCTTTCCAAAGTCATAAAATGTTGATGAAGCTGTTTTTGTATATTATGAGTTATTTTTTAATTGGTCGTCTCTGTGTTACTTCTCTCCTCGCTTCTGTGGAAAACATGATAGCAATTCAAGCCAAGATGTGAGGATAACATTATAATCTAATTTTATTTTTTGATAAAAGGGATTTATTTTAAGAGTAAGACTTTTCTTTTTTATTATGACAGTGTGGGTATATCCTTCACTTCCTATCATCTATTGATACGGTTTCAAATAAAATAAAATGAATATATAAAGGAATAAGCCTTTATAGGGGAGAGTAGGAACATAGTGCCTTGATTTACTTGCTCTATGGAACCATTTTAGAAAAACAAAAACCAAATCGAATGAAAACACCATAGTAGGGATTGGTGACCAATAAAGCAAGTGACGATAGGCAGTTTAGAAAAATTTCAGATGAAAAATCTAAATCTAAAAACCAAAGATAAAATAGGTTTCCTCTGCAGCAGCTCAGCTGGGCTCAGAGTTTGTAAATACAGCATTTGTGATGGAAGAATTATATATATATATATATATATATATATATATATATATATATATATATATATATGTCTGTAGATGAAAGCACTGGTCTCTTGACCTCTTCTCTAAGTCTACTTGCATATTCCCTGGCAATGGGGAATACAATTCCTATCTAGAAAGGGAGAATGGCCAAACAAGCAAGATCTTTAAATAAGCTAAATCAATTTTTAGGGGAAAAGCTTGAGTAGCTAGTGTAAGAGATGGCGGTGCTAGCATTACACGTACTCTTGTTATCATTAAAGAATCCAAAGACTTGCTGCCAACGCTCTGCCCATTCTTATGAAGCTAAGTCAGCTAAGCCCAGGCTGTTTTTATACCTACATTGGTTAAACAGTCTTCAGTTGACCTCTCATTTCACATAATTTATCTGTTGCTTTTCTCCGGTGCTTCTACGCTTTCTAGTCTAAGTTAGTTATTCAGCCAAAGTTCTGGAATGTTAAGTGCACCTCTAAACCATCTACTAGGAGGACATTAAGTTCACATGGTTACCTAATGTCTTAACATTAGAAAAAATTTTTCAAAGCCAAAAAGTAAAACAAACAACTTAGTGAATGAAGAAAAAAAAATTACACACAATGGAAAAATCAGATTTTTTGAGAAAAGTGCACATAAAACATTGTAATTGATATCTTTATATAGGTTTGGAAGATAGTGCTTTAATGAGATGAGGATAGGCCTACTTCATAGGGAAGAAGCACCCGATAGAAGTAAAAACCATAATTGAAAATGTGCATAGATAATTTATAAATATTTATATTATATATATATCCACATATGCTAAATCAAGGAAATAGCCTCCAAAATAGCTCAGAAATACCAAAAGACAGACTAAATGAAACACAAGATAGAAGATATAAGTTTGTGGATTCAGTCTCATGTTAATAGATCTTTCAGGGAAGCACTGGGAACTCTAGACTTATGACTGAACAACTAGACTAGAAAATGGACAGGAAGCATTGGGAAGAAGTAACTGGATAAATCATGTGATTTAAGAGTTCAACTCCAGTTGGAGGAATGGCTCAGAGGTTAAAAGTGCTTGCCTAGCAAATGCTAAGTCTGGCAATAAGTACCGGAGTTCGATTCCCCAGCACCATATAAGCCGAGCATGGTGGCGTACACCTGTGATCCCAGCACTAGGGAGGATGAGGCAGAAGGATTGCCACGAGTCCAAGACCATCCTGGGCTACAGAGGGAATTCAGGGCCAGCCTGGGCTAGAGAGCGAGATCCTGTCAGAAAAAAGTCAACTAAAAATATACTCAAGAGATTCTGGCGTATAAAACCCCTAGAACTTAAGTCACAGAGATTGGAAAATTGCGACTCAAGTCTTAAAAAAATAAAGATTAATCCTTCATGTGGTTCTTTAGTTATAATTGTTAAATTGTGCAATATATTTTCAGTTTGCTAGTTTTTAAATGTAGATGCTATCTATAAACAATTTTTTAGTTAAGATTTTACAGAGCTCTTAAAACACATCAGCTTCAGCTGATCTCAAAAACTTTACCACACAACTCTTTTGCTACTTTTGCTACAGTATAGAAAATCCAAACCTACTCTGGTGGCATAAACCTGTAATCCCAGCATTCTAGGAAGCTGGGGCAAGAGGATTGCAAATCTGAGCACCGCCTGGGCAAGTTAGCAAATGAATGAGGCCTCGTTTCAAAATTAAAAAATAAAAAATAAAATAAATAAAACTTAAAAAAAAGGTCTGGGAATGAAGTTCAGAGTGAAGATCACCCAGTACTGAAAAGATTTTTTTAAAAAAAGGAATGAAAATTAAAATATCTCACTTTTAGCACTATTGCAGAACTGTGAACATAAAAAAAAAATCTAAAGACAGACATCCCTTCCCCAAAGATATTTCTAAATAAACAAGGACAGTTTACTAATTTCCTTACCTGCACTGTCTGCCAAGTCTGAGTACTGGCAGAATAATATTCAGGCCCGCCAAATGCAGAGGCATCTTTGGGTGAGGGAAACAGGGACTTAATGGCATTGTGGGCTGGCTGACGTTCATTAGAACCATAGGATGCCAGACACAAAGCTAATTCTTCCACCTGCTGCTTCCTTCCCACAGGATTTGTGATGAGTGTTTGGCTGTATCAACATTGAAGAAAAAAGCTGAGCTGGAAACGAACAAAACTCTGTGTTCTCACAGTGCTTAGCCTTGAACAGCAAACGATCACAGTGCCCATGAGGCAGAGCACAGCCTTGAACATGTGAAATAAGAGTGAAAGCAGCCAAAGGCACAACCTAGCTCTAACTCAGTTCTGAAGAAGTGATTTTGGTATATTGGTTGCCAAATTGCTTAGTTCCCGTGGGAAGGATAATACTTACTTTGGTTTAGAAGGTTATTTTACATTTGTTATCCGGTGTACAATGAACAATTAAAAGATATCTTAAGACATCAGAAAAGGTAAATATGTTAATAGGGAAAGCAGTCACAGAAGTAGATTGATATGTGAGCAAAGGCATGAGAGTAGCTATTAGGTATATTAGGGGAAATCATAAAAACAGACAAAAATTAAGAATTTGAAATGGAATGTGAAACAAGAAACAAAGTGGCAATTTAAACTAGGAAATACGAAACCTGAAATTAAAAATAAGTTAGATAGTGTGTTTCTCAGAAAATGGAATAGAACTACTTTTCTCTATTCTTTTTATTAAATACAATTAAAACACTAGATATCATGTGAGAAATAAACACAAAAGGACTTCGAAAGGTGGAAAAAAGGGACTAGACTCTTTTAGAGACTCCACTTCCTGTAAAAATCGCATATCGGTGAGGTTGTGAGTTTTCTATTTCCTGTTACTTGCTCTCTCTCTCCCCTTTCTCTCTCTCTGTCTCTCTCCATCTTTTTCTCTCTCATTTTTTGATTCTTGTACCTCAAACTTGAAGCTGCAGATGCTACTATATGAGAATTACAATGGGTAAGGCAAAAATAAATAAATAAATAAATAAATAAATAAAGCAAGCAAGCAAGCAAAGCTAGCTCTTTCCAGCCGTGGAACCAGGATAGGGGCTGCCTAGCAAAGCAATGATTACCCTGCTCCAGTTAAACATCAGATTAAACATCAGGGAAAGAAAGAAAAGAAAAGAAGAAAAGAAAAGAAAAGAGAACAGAAGGGGAAGGAAACAGCAAGTAGAAGAAGTAGCTTTGTGCCTGACATCCTATATTTCTGGTGAATGTCAGCCAGCCCACAATGCCACTAAGAAAATTTGCAGAGACTTTGTAATGGATTAGTGCTACCTCAGTTCATCAACAACAAGGGTCTTGCCCTCCTAACCCTAGGCTCGTCATTCCAAGATCATCATGGAACATGAACTTCTAGGACCACTGGAGAGACAGAAGGTGCCTTCCCCCAGCTCACTATACCACTTACACCACTGCCCTGCTGGAGTGCCTTCAAAGAAAGCCAGCTAAAATAGAAGATTTAAACAGGACATAGAATCCCAGGACATAATGCAAACACATGCAGGTTTCAATAAAAAATATTGCTCATCTCTCTACCAAACTGAACAGATGGCAAGTTGAATGGGAAAAAATCAGTCAATAAATATAACAGAAAAATAATAGAGATCTTAGAATGAAACAAAGATTTTAAAAAGAAATTTTTGGTACAAAAAAAAGTTCACTGAGCAATTATGAACACATTTGAAATGAGTGAAAAATGCAAAGCCTCAGAGGCACAAACAAACATGCCATACCAAAAAACAGAAGATATTTAGGAAAATTTTTAAAATGTCATAAAGGAAGTAAGAGACTCATGGATGGCCACCACCGCAGAATGGTGGCAGGGAGAGGTCAAAGGAAAGAGAGTTCACTACATACCGAGCAATCAAAAGTGCTCAGTTGACCAACAGAAAGCGAACAGTCTTCTGGGACCTACAGCTCTTAAAGCAAACCACATACATTATGTGTCATGGGAGCCCAAGAAGAAGGGGAGAAAGGGCGGAACACCTAAAAAAGTAGGAAAAAGTAGGTAAAGACATAACAGCCAAAAGCTTTGTACATCTGCTGATTTATGTCTACAGTTAGGGAACTGAGTGTGCTTCAAACAGCACGGACCCAAATTTGTCTGCATGGAGACACATGCTGAGTTCTGAAAACTAAAGACAAGACCATATCTTGAAAGGAGCCAGAGAAAAGTGAAATCTTATATAGGAAAAAATTATTTAAATAATAATGGAATCTGGGCTGGGGGAACATTTCAGTGCGTAAAGCACTTGCCTAGCAAGCCTAGCAAGCACAAGGCCCCTAGGTTCAATTACATTTTGCCATATAAGTTTAGGAGTGATGGCAGATGCCTGTAATCCCAGCACTTGGGAGGCTGAGGCTAGAGAATTGTTGTGAGCTTGAGGGTAGCCTAGGTTACAAAGAGAGCTTAGGACTGGCCTGTACTACAGAGTAACACTTTGTCTCAAATAGAATAGAATAGAATAGAATAGAATAGAATAGAATAGAATAGAATAGAATAGAACAAAACAAAATAAAATAAAAAGAAGGAATCCAGAAAGAAAGATGGCACAATATTTGACAAGTTCTCTAAAACTAGCAACCCAATGTGCCTAATTTAAGAATAAAGAAATAAAGATAATCTTAGATGACAGAAAATTAAAAGAATTTGTCACAAGAAATTCACTCCAGAAGGCTGGCTAAATTAATTTTTGTAAAGAGAGCAAACACCAAAAACTTAAGAGTCTTCATGAATTAAGAATACTGTAAGCAAAATATAAGAAAATATTTTAGATTTTCTTTTCTCTTCAGTTATGTAGGTTATGTTTTATGATTTAAAAATTATAACACTAATGTGGCTCTTCTTATATAGAGAGTAAATATTTCAGGCAATTTATGTGTAAGGAATACAAGGGAATGTGAAGAGGGTAAATTTTCTATACTTCAAGCAAACTGCACGAGGACTCCATCTGTAGACTCTGTGATATCACTAAGTTATTTTGGAGATCAACTGAGAAAGCCAAAAACCTAAACTCAAGAACCACTCACAGGTGAGGAAAAAGAAGCTTAATTGGTGAAATAAAAACTTTATAAGTAATTCACAAGCATAAGTTATTAATATTAACATGTTTGTCTAGTAAACTCTACCTTATGAATTAGACAGAAATATTCCCTCCTTGAAAATTTATTTCTCACAACAAAGGCTAGCATAAGCCTGGTGTCAAAACTCAACTTATACTTTACAGAAACAGAAAACTGCAGACTTCATGACTGTCATGACAAAAATTCTAAATTTATTAGCCATTTTCAGTGTTACAAAATTAGATAAATCACTACAACCAAATAACCTTTTTTTCCTATGAACTGAGGACAAGTTAAGCATTTTAAAAACCTTTAATTAAAAATAAAAATGTGCAATAATTTTGGTTAACTTAGGAAAATGTTTACCACCTTACTCAAACAAATCAAAATGTATCCAATTTATTTCCAAATTTCTACTATTTCTACTAAAATCTTACAATCAATAACATAATTAATAATAAAATACTAAGAATGATCTCCCAAAAGGTCAAAGTTCCTACATTCAAAATATAATAGCCAAATAGAGAATATACATTATGCATTAAGATGAACTATATCATAAAGTTAAAAATCTGAAGGTCAATTAAATCATCTTTGGATATAGGTCAAAGAAAATTTTGATATTCAAGAACAGTTACGTGTTTCTTTATATTTTAAATTTTTTCTTCTTTTTTCAAGTGAATATTTCTATTAATTTAATTAAATGATAGCTGTTTATTAAATTTGATATGAACTTATGGAACAAAATGCAAATTATTTGTTCAATTTATTGTTATCCTTAGCTAATGGTCCTATACACTATAGACACCAGGTTTGAATGAATATGTGATCATGTAGATAAATGAAGAAAAAGTGTATTAAATGGCACCAAAGAACTCTATTCTTTCTAGCACCACAACTAGTGTTGTGAATTTATTCCAAAATACAAAAAATACTTTTGAATTTTAAAGATAATACATCTCTCAGAAGATAATATTTTTACTAGACCCCTCTAATTTTAAAAATATGAGTATCATTATGCTTCATATACCATTTGTAACTCTAAGTTTCGCTCTTAAGCAGTATTAGCTGCTGTCTGCTGTGATACAGGATAACATCAGCACGTTGAGCTTGTTATGAGCTCCTATCTCCACCTCTAAAATTTTTGCAAGTTCTACGTTATATATGCATTAAATTTACATATTTATTTTATTGTTAAGATTACATTTACTTTGGTGATATAATAAAAGTTGTTACAGAAAATAACTTTGGTTTCTTCAAATGATTATTCTAGTTCTTTTACTGTGATTTCTTATACTTCATTAATTATTTTAACTGAACTTATAAGTAGTTTTCATAAGAAATGTTTACAATCTATATAAAGAACACAGGAATTTGTATTTGTTTAAATAAGAAATGCAAACCCATGTTTGACAACACTTTTGGTTGCCATTTTATTCTCCTTGATCTCTTTTCTGTGTCTAATATTTTGGGGGCCACAATTTTTCTCCGACCCTTATAAAAATTGTTCCATTGTTTTCTGACCTTAAATATCGCTTGGATAAAAGCCTAGTCTCAGCCAAAGTATTATCTGCTTGGATTTAATGTGCCATTTTATACAAAAAAATGACTGAAGATTCTTTAATTTTGGATGTCAGTGACAACCACAATTTGTCTCAGGGAGGATGGGTTCTAGTTAAAGATTTGTCTTAGCAAAAGATACCGTGTCCACTGCACTTTTATTCAGTTTTCTCTCTACTGCTAACTCATCCATTTACGTTATTCCCCTCCATCAAAGTCAAACAATATGTTAAAAAAACTGGAATATTGTTCTTTATTTTACTAATCACAAGAAAAAAGTTAGGAGACTACTGGTAGAAATAAATATTAGCAAAGAATTGTGCAGACAAATCCCAATAGATTATTCTACTTCTAGAGAACACCACCAATGCTTTATAAGTTTATAAGAAATAAGTGCATAAATTAGTCACCACTTTCATCCACTCTAAGCCTCTTAAAGCATAACCTTTGTCCCATTGTGTGTGGAATGGGCAAGAAGCTTGTCTGAGCTGAAGATATATTGTAGCCTCTATCACCTCGCTGTTGAGAGAATTTTAATAGTGAATTAAGGCTAATCTGTTCAGATTCCTTATGAAAAAGTACAGGTTTTCCACAATGCACTGGATGATTAACTATTTATTTAGACCACTGAAATTAGTGGAGCTGGTTTTTGTTTAGGAAAACTTCTTTAATGTTTACAACTTAGCATCTTATTTTTCATTGACCAGCCATTTGCTGACATGAATTCAGTGCAAAATTGCCGGTTATTTTCATTTATGGATTGCTTGTCTAACAGAATGTTTGGCAGGCAGTCACTCAACATTAGAAGGACTTTTTCAGGACATAATTTCTCCATGCTTAGAGAGGAGCTTAAAAGCCGAATCTTAAAAATCATTCTACAACCTATTTTGCATCCCTATTTTTCACCCTGACGTTTGTAAAAAGCAAGATAAAGGTGCCAGGTAAATAGCCATTCCTCACTTCTTTTCTTAGGAGCAATTTTCCCTTCTCAGGTGCTTGTTTATCTTTCCTTCCAAAATTTGTCACATTCAAGGCAGCACTAAAGCACAGGACACATCTACTCCACCTTAGGCCCCTGACTGGACATGGGAATCATAGACAAATCAGAAATTCATATATTTGGGAGAATATTGTGGTTTTTAATGTAAACTCATAAGTCACAAAATACGCAGGGAAAATCAATCCATTTTATTTGTTTGTTTGTTTTTATAAAGTGGAAATAGTTTTCTTCATGCTATAGAAAGCCTAATATAATTTAAAAAATAGATCTAAAGTAATGATATAGTGACTCCTTTCTTAAGGAAGCAGAAAACAAACAATTTAGGCTCACAACAAGATAGTAAGCTAATTATTACCATTCATTTTTACGTTGCCACTAAGTTTCTACATTTGTAACTTGCTGCTCTTATGTTTATCAGAAGCTGGACGGAGCTGATGTTTTAGCACAGAATGTCAATGTCATTCCTGGATAGATCTGGCTGATCTCAACAGCTACTGAACCTAAACAATACATCGTACCACAAATCCTATCATCTCCATCTAAAGAGTCAGGAAGACCGCAGATTTGAGCTTGGTTTCTCCATTTATCAAGATTTTCTTAAGCGTGTCTCTTTCAGTAATGGGTCAAGAAAACGATTTCCCACTGCTCTGTTTTATGTTCATTTCTCTGTTAAAGAGAGAGCGCATGCTTGCAAAGATTCTGAGTGTGAAGGTGCTCTTTAGGGCCTCCATTTTGTGTATTGTAGTTTGAGTAAAGAGGAAGGGGGCTGGCTCTGCCAGTCGGGAAATCATCTTGCATTTCTACCTGAAGCTTGAGGTTGACAGATAAGCCATTTGAGCTGCTGCCTTTAAAAGGAGTAGGAAGAAGATGCTCTGCTTTGCAAAACAATGTGATGGTTAAAAGCAATAAAAAGCACTTGGCAAAACCCCAAGTCCCACAAACTCTTGAAACTATGTTTTCCACAAGCCCTTTCAAATATATCAAGGATAAAGAAATCATTGTGTTCAGTTGTGTCATTAGGCACAAAGTCTCTTGATCTTGTTTCACCGATAGTGCAGGTTCCACTAAGCTTTTCTTCAAAAGAGTTGTGAGTTATGATTCCATTTCTAGAAATCCCCTTTCCCATCCTTTCAGGGTTGCACTTCAAAGATGCTATTCTCAACTAAAATATTAACTCGAGGGATAAAGAAATAGATAACAATGCACATTCACTCTCGAATTCATTGCTTTTTCAATAAATATTTACTGAATGTGTACTATTCAGCAGGGACACTCAGTGTAAACAGATTCAAATATTTTTCCTGAACTTAAGTGGCCCAAAGCCCAGTCTGATAAATGGTGCATGAATTACCTCTCATGAATAGAGAGCAAGAGAAGACTTTCTGAAACTACTCTTTGTCTAGCCTCTGTGTAGTCTTTATACTATGAAGCTCGAATCCTGTCATTTTTTTTTGAACCAAGAAGAGGTTACAAGAAGCTGCTCCTTCTATCAAGTCCCCCAAATTAGTGTGTAGTTCATACTTTTAGTATCTTATATATGAAGAATAAGGATGTGTGGGAAGAGCTCAGCTAGCTTATAGAACTGTCTAACTTACTGAAACGTGAGTAGGGCTTGCTTACTGGGAGCCATCTCTCATAAGGAGGTTCCCTCAAATAAATTCTGTGTGTCTTTCAATCCAAACTTGTTTCCCCCCCATTTTATTGATATGTATACGTGCAAAATTCAAGGTTTACAATGGAGTGGAGCATTTTGTGCACATACGTATCCTGTCAAGGTGATAAGGGCTTTCCCACTCTCCTTTTGTCCCTCCCCCTACCTGGCCCTCCCTCCCTCCTCCCCCACCCTACCCCCCTCTTTCACTTTGTCTTTCGTCTTAAGTTCCATAGGTGTTGTGATCTGGGTCTCTCATATCAGAGAGACCATTCGCTGTTTTAAAGTAAAGAAAGAAGCTTCCTTGGTCAGTGCTCTGAGGTCCATACTTCTTCACCGTTCGCCGGCAGTAACTCAGAAAGCCCATTCAGCAACTGCGCTAAAGCCTCCCAGGACAGTGCGTCCACGCAGGCAACGTCTTCTTGCTGGGACTTCCCGCTCTATTGAGTTCCAACTCACATCAACATCGCAGGCCATTTCTGAAGCTTGATTTTTTTTTTTTTTTGGTGCCAATAAATGTTCTAAGAAGACAGCAAGGCAAGAATCACTCCTGAAATCCACAAAAAAGAAGTTGACACATCTCAAAAGTCTAAACAGAGGTCTGCTCACATTCTCACATTCCAAAGCAACAAAATCAATGAGGAGAAAGAAGTCTGAGATGAATGGCCAGTGAAATGTACTGATTGAAACTAAATTAAAAAAAAAAAGTAATACCACAGAGTAAGATTTCAGGCTGAAGGATGATCTTACCAGAAAGGATTCTCAAACAAGAAAAGGGTAAGGCACTCGCTTAGTTTTTTAATCCTCTAAGTTTGAAAACAATTTAAAGTGAAGTGTATATCTCTCTATAATTTCTCAGTGCAATGGAAGCCGAGAAGTGACCAAGTGCGGAGACATCGCTGCAACAGGGCGACACCGCGTCTTCTTCCCAAACTCAGCTGCACTTCCTGACATCACTTACTCAGAGGAGCTCACGCTGGCAAGCCCACCGCGCTGGTCTCTGTGCTGTCCTGCTGCGTGTTCCTGAGGTGTCTTTCTCGCTAAAGGATTTCCGCACACCAAGCCCAGGCCCGGACTGTTTCGTATGCGGAGAAACTTTCTTCAGGATTGTTTTTCCATTCTACAGTGGTTAATTTTTCATTTGTTTGACACATTATTGAAGAGTAGTCCCCACAGTTAACAACCCATTGTGCAAAAATAAATAATTTACTGGATAGATAATCTGCACAATTTAAAAGTTTTATTTCTGGTGTGGATCTGTATAAAGCTAGAATGGTTAGTATGTTGTTGAGGGCACATTTTTAATAATACGCTCTATAATCACTGTCAGACAAATGACCTCCTCTTTAATAGGCGCTCCAGACATTAGTTGCCATTCCTGCTAAACTCAGTCAACTCTAATAAAGGTGTTTTATGGGAAGAAGTTTTATTTTTTTTCAGAAGATATATTACATAGATTCATCAGCACATAAAAATGTTATCTTGGGAGCACTGGAAGATTCATATATTTCTAAATTATAGCACATTCCTGTCACTTTCACATGAGATCATTCTAATTTTCTAAAAAAAATATAATAGCTCGGATTGGGTCATGTTTCACGTTTTATTCTATTTGAATTAATGGTGTTATTTACTTGGAACTTGATTGTATGCCTGCCCCACATTCTATGAGGTAGTTCATAAGCGGCAGCAACATAATAAAGAAGGAAAATGGTATTTACTCTCTTTCCCAATTCTCTGGAGCTTGGTATAAATTCTACCCAATAAAATGTGTTTAGTTTGTTTCTGTATTCCTTGAAGGCTCAATATACAGGAGCAGGCAGCAGGAGTTCTCAGAGTTGCAGCCTTTGTAGGATTTTACTCCCGAGCACCTGCAGTGCTTTGCCCTTGATCTGGGAAACAAACGGATTCTCAGCTCTGGAACTCCTTGATCCAAGAAACAAAACTGTCTCCTGCCATGGAAGTGAGCATCAGGGGTTTAGCGCTGCCTCCCTAGCCCCAGGAGAAGCCAGAAACATCAGATAGCGAGGACTCAAGTGAGTTGTGCACAATAAATATTTTCTCAGAGCAGCTCTGTGCATTTAATGAGAAGTATGCCCCAAACAAAAGCTCTTGTGTTTCTAGAAATAATTAATTTGGTCTCTAGAAGCCAAATCTATACCTAAAGTGGAGTTAGTACAAGGCCATGGTTGGCTGTGTTTTGGTGGAAGGGGACAAGTGTTTAAGAAGGCAAAGATAATTGGCATCAAGTGGCAGGAGGCGGGGAGGACCAGGCTGTTCTAGGTGTTCATTTTAGTGCTCTTGACAAGCCCTGTCACCATGGGAGATTCTATGGAGTTCAACAACAAGGCCAACATACCAGGTACCTGTGTTCACAATTATTTTAAATATAATTATCTATGGAACTAAGGTCGGCAGCCTTTATGAACTGAGGGAAAAGAATGTTCTAGCACCGTCTGGCTTTGTGTTAGTTTTTCAAGCCAGGATTTCAAAAATCCAAAGATCATAGGTGATCAATGAGAAATTAGAAATTAGTTCTTGAAAATCCAGGGCGTCCATGTTTCTGAGAGTAACACCACTTACATATCTTAGGCGGCCCCATGTAAAGCACTTGAATGATTTAGATCCTACTTTATCTATTGAATAGAACCCAGGCACCAATGAGAGAGCACTGACCTTTAGGCTCAGTGTAAAATACAATCTGAGAGGACTTTACAGATTTCTAGACTTTTTTCACAAGATAGAGTAGTACACAATGCCCATCAAATTCTGTCTAATTGATCGTAATCGTCTACCATCGTTCTAACTGTTATTATTCTCCATCAAACCAGAAAGACAATGGAGTCCTTTGGCTCTTTTATTTAAAAAACAACCACTTTTACAATCCAGCAACAATAACATACATGTAACTAAATGAATAGAATTCCCAAAACAACCCGCCCCCCCACCCCCCCGCAAGCAAGCACGTGCTAGCGAAAAGTAACAAAATTCAGTTCATTTTCTGGTGGACGGAATTTGGTGATTATATGGAGAGATAAGATGGGTTTATGTTTTGGCAATACAAATGTTTCAGGAGGAGTCTGGTTACGAGCTGGCATTTGTCCCAATCTGGGTTGCTTTCTGAGCCGCATTTCTATCCGTTTCCCCTGCTTCTTTTCTCTGCTTGCTGGCTATGTACACAATGAGCCTTCCACATGCACAATCGCCCATGAATTAAACACATTTTTAAATTCTAGGAGTTATAAAAAGTGAAATCTCTAATAGGTCTGGTGGTGTAGGTCTATAATCTTAGAACTCTGAGAAACCGAGGCAGGGGGATCTCAAATCTGTGCCCAGCCTGGGTAACTTAATGACCTAGTGTTGATGTGTGCCAAGCACTACACAGAAGCCACGCAAATGGGGTGGTGTGCAGGCATGGCCTGCTCCGGCCTCCTGGCACTCCATAGATCCCGGCCTTCCTCTAACACTTACAATGTACTAGATATTCCAAGTAACTGAGAGGGAATTTACATATGAGAGAATGTGCATATGTTATACGCAAGCACAACCACATTTTATGTAAGAGACTTGAGTATCAGGTGACTTGGGTACGTGTATGGGTCCTGGAAACGATCCTGGTGAATAATAAAGTATGAATGCATGTGTATGAGTATATTCACATGTTTACAAATGTAAATACACCAATTCATGCACAAATACATATTCACACACAATCATATACAAAGTGTCTTTCCACAGTTACGAACATCACGCTCAGAGTGACTATTTTAAGTAGTTGCCACTGGGTGACAATCCAAGAAGTCCTACATGATATTGTTATCTTGATGAACTTACAATGGTGAAGCATATAATATCCTATTTTGGGGGGCTGAAGCCAGAGAAGACAATACAGGATAACCTAATTCAAAAGAGGCTGACGCTTAGCCTCAGTGTCAATCTGATCATTTATAATGGAAATCATTCTATAGCTTCAGATGCAACATGAGTCCTTGCTCCAAACTATTGTGTATCGGTATTAAAATCTGGTTCTCAGGGGCAAAAATTATTCTTCTTGTAGACCATTGCTTCAGGTCTACCTTTATGTAGTCCCAACATAGAAAAACAATATTTACAATCCAAAAGAGACGAAGGAAGTCAGTTATAAGTTAGACGGCTTCACTAGAAACCCAACTTTGTTGAATTGTTTTGTTAATCTAAACGACAGAGATTTGAATGCAGCAAATTAATATTTTTTAAAAACTACTATATTGCAAGATAATAAAATAGTTTCTTAAATTATTTTGACTTTCCTGTTGCAATATATTAAATATCTAAACTATTTTAACACAATAAAATATAAATGCTGCATGTCTATTTTTCTTCTAAATGAATTTTTCAAACTTTGATATTGTCGTGCTTATACTTTGAAATTATAGTAATCTTGATGGCATAAAATATTTATTCAGGTTAGTATTAATGAACTTACTGGAACTGAATTTTGTAAATAAAAATGAAAACTGAAGTAATCAGAATATGATGGGCCATTTTTTAATATAACACATTTTGAAAAAAATTAGGACTTATCTTTTAATACACTAAATATGATATACTTTCTTTTATGTAAATAAATTACTGATTGACACCATTAAATAGAATTTTACTTCGTCTCCATATCTATTAGTATGTATTTGTGATACACAATGCTTACATTAAATTTGAGAATTTTGTGCACATACACATCACATTATTTTGCATCCCCTTCCCTTCCCCCTTTCTCATCCTCCCTCTTCCTCCCTCACACCCCCTGACTCCCAACATCTCACTTGTTTGATTCTATTATTCATTGATACTCTGTTTCTCACATTACAGAGACCAAGCAAATTCTAATTTTCGGAGTCTGACACTTTTCTAAGCATTATAGTCTCAAGTTATGACAATTTGCCTACAAATAATTCAAATCTATCTGATCTTTTTGGCAGTGGTAGTATTTTATTATATATATATATATATATATATATATATATATATATATATATATATCGCATTTTATCTGTTATTCTATTAATGAATATTTCAGCTTCTTCCATGATTTCATTATTATTAGCTGTGTTGCTATAAACAGTCTGCATGTATTTCTGCTAGTTGGTACTTTTGACTCTTTTGGAATGATACCCCAAAGAGGTATCACTAAGTCAAATAAAGTACCTATTTTAAAGGAATCTCCGTATTGCTTTCTGTAATGGTTGTACCAGCTTACATTCCACCAGCAATGTGAAAACGCGTGCTCCGTCCCCATCTTTGCCAGCATCTATTGCTTTTTGAGTTCTTTCTCACTGGGATATGATGGCATCTTTCAGTGTTGTTTTTATTTGCATTTCTCTAATGGGTAAGGATGTTGAATATTTTTCCATGTATTTGTTGGCCATTTGTACTACTTCTGAGAATTGTCCTTTCAATTGCCCATTTTTTAATTGGGTCTCTCATTTTAAAGAGTCTATTTTTTCTTCAGCTCTTTCTATATTCTAGTTACTTTCCCTCTGTCCAAGTATAGGTGATTAATTTTTTTTCCTGTTCTGTCAGTTCTCTTTTCACTCTGTTGACTGTTTTATTTCCTGTATAAAAGAGTTTTTAATTTTTCGTAATCCAACTTGGTAATCCTGGTGATAGATATTTTTGCATCCAGAATTTTATTGAGAAAGACTTTGCCCATGCCTACATCTTTTAGTTTTACCTATTTTGTCCTCCAGGAGGTTCAATGTTTCTGTTTAAATATTTAGACCTTTGATCCACTTTGATTTCATGAGGAAAGTTGTGGATCTAGATTCATTCTTCTTCTTGTAGATAACCCCTTCTCTCAGCACCATTTATTGAAAAGGCTATTTTTTCCCCCTATTTATGTTGTCGGAGCTTTGTTGAAGACCAGATGGGCAAGGGTACGTGTGCTTGTCTCTGCATCTTAAGTTCTATTCCATTGGCTGACATATCTATTTTGTGCCACAAGATTGGCTGACATTGTCTACACCTTCTTCTTGGCTGTAAAATCTCACATACTACTTGCAGCTTGAGATCCAAGGGCTAAATATGGGGCATGCCTGCCCACTGTGGCTCCATATTCTGCCTGATTTGGCCCAAGGACTTCCAGCTTTCTGGGAAGTCACATGTCATGCTCATCTAGCTGGTGACCTTTTGTACTTTTCTTCCAGTTCTATGGCCATCTTTTAGAATTATTTCATCCTGCTTTCCTAGACTGAGCCATAAATGAGTTTCCTTCACTAAATCTCAGTCTTCCATCTGAGATCCTGAGATCCTGCAGAGCTACTAATGAAGCAATCTTAAGCAATGCTAAATTCTTATTAATCCCCCTCTTTATTCTGCCCCACTTTAACATGTACTTTAAATGCACTTGTTCTATACAGAATAAAAATTCTCACCCTGTCCCTCTGTGTGTTTGTGTGTGTGTGTGTGTGTGTGTGTGTGTGTGTGTGTTTGTGTGAGTGGTGTAGAAGGGAGAAGATTGGAAATCTTTTTTTTTGAGACGGGGTTTCTCTCTGTAGTGCAGTCCAGACTTTTTTGTGAATTCACTGTGTAGCCCAGACTGGCCTTTCTCCCTCCTCAGCCTCCCGAGTGCAGGGATCACAGATGTGCGCCCTCACAACCAGCTTTATATGGTGCTAGGAAATCAAGCTCAGGACCTTAAGCTGGTTAGACAAGCACTTTTAACTGCTGAGCTATTCCTCGAGGCCCTGGAAATCTTTTTTACAGATTTTAGAAACTTGAAGTGGTCATGATCATTGAACGATACACATGACCCACTGTAGTTGGTAACACTTTAAGTTATCTCACATGGCCTTCTTCACTTGTGTGGAGCTGATACTACTTCCATTTCATGACAAAGGCAATCAAGTCTCTTGAATTTTTCCTAGGCTTGCTGTAGAGAATGGAAGAACAACAGTTTACTAAGCTCTGTTGCTATAATGTTCACCAATAATTTTTTAAAATATGAAGCCAGAGGTAAATAAATAGAGACAAATATGGACCCATTTTAAAACATTTCAAATTTTAGTCTCTCCACTGACTCAGAGCTGCCATTAGAAAAGTGAATAAATTGCATAAATCTGCATTTTTCATTTGAATATGGACAGAATATTCTCTACTTCCAAGGGTGGATGTGAGGGGTTAGTAAGATAAGCAATGGAAACTAAAGAATTAGATGAAAGCACACATCACTGGTACTGCTCTTCCTTTTTCACTGTCCACTGCAATTAAATTATAAATTTAAATGTTCTGAGACTCAGTTACAGGTATCTTCGGAAACCTTGCTACGGTCCAGTAGAGAGGTTTCCAAAGAAAATGACGAAGTATCCCATGAGTTATCACTAGGTTTTCTTTAAAAGAAGGAAACATAAATCAGCATATTTATAACTGACATCATTTGAAGTTTATGAAATTGAAGCAACAACAAAAATGTCTATTATATTTTATCAGAAAAAATCCTGGTAATCCAAAAACTGAATTTTGTCAGCTTGGGCTGCATAAGGAATGCCAGGCCAGTCTGGAACGCATTTAAGATTCTGTTTCAAACAAAGAAACAGTGTGGCTTATACGCAGAGATTATATTACTGTTCCTTTACTGGAGACAATACCAAACACTCACAATTTAAGAAGCTCACTGTAGCTCACAGTATCAGAAGTACTAGCACACGTGTAGACAGCAAGCTCCAAAGCAAAAGCTACATGACAGAGAAAAACTGTTTACTTCACGGTGGCCAGAACACGGAAAGAGAAGATCCAGGAACCAGAATATACCCTTTCAGGTCATGACCTCAGTCATTCCTCAGGTCAACTAGTTCCCACTTCTAAAAGTACATGAAATCATAAATCAGATTAACCCACTGACGAGTATAGAGAAACCAAGATTCGATCGCCTTTCAGAGATGAGGCTTTTGGGGAATGTTTCTGATTTAAAGCACAATAGTCTGCCCCCGGTCACCAAAGGTTCACGTGCATCTTATATGCAAAAGTATTTAGAATGGCTCTATGAGTCACCAAGCTCTTAATAGCTCCAGCATCGCTGAAAAGTCCAACTTTGACACTCATGGCAAAACATAAGCTATGAAATCCTGAAAAAATGAAAAGAAAAGTAAATAGTTTTGACATACAATGACACAGGTTAAGAATCTCTTTTGCAGAAAAGAGGAAAAGGGAAATAGAAGGAAATCACACTAAAGTAAGACTGAAATCCAGAGAAGCAAATACTGAATTCCTTATCTTTGTGTCCTCCCCCTGGGAAAGGTTGTGGTCACATGTGTGCTCCAGAAAGACCAGGGGAGACATCATGGCTTCACAGGTGGAATGACTCTGCTCCACCGCCTGTGGCTTTCCTCAGTAAAAGATTCACTTTTCTGACATCTCAAACTTCATGAGGTCTCCACAGCACTTCCAGCTTTATCTTCACAGTTTCACCCAGCAGCGACAAGAATACACCTGTTGAGGCCACACCTCAGGACCTATTCCTCCAACGAAGCTCTGCCTCTTAATAGCACACAAAACTATTAACAGTTTAATGCACCGATGTGTATAGCATTGTATGATCTCTGCATCTTCCAGACTTAGGAGACTTTCAGGGAACATTTTGGTATTTACATAATAACAGAAATAGTCATTAAGTCTGTGCTAGGTGATAATAAATAAAAGAGAAAGAATTTTATCTTCATGTAGATTAGTTTTATGCAGCTATCTCTCAACTCTTCAAAGAGATGTAGAATTTGTATTCACTCTAGATCATGAAGTTCTAGCTTTTTGAGTCAATAGTTATTTATGTTTCAAATAAAATCTCTTTTTCACTTAAGCTTGATTTGTCTTTAACAATGCATTGAATAAACCAGAAAAATTTTGATGAGGTTTTTTTATAAGAAAGCTTACATAGCCAAGTTTATTTAGTGAGATACTTTATTTAGTGAGATGGCTTGCATATGCATCTCAGATCTGTGTTAGCTGTTACATGATACTGACTGAATATTTGTTTCTCATTTGCTGCCCACCCCCACATTTTTATATATGGAAACTTAATCAAAAATATGATGGGTTTTGGAGGTGGGACTTTAGGAAAGATGTGCCCTCATAAGTGAATGAGACTGGTGTCCTTATAAGAAACATCCGACTTACCCTTCACTGTGTGAGGACCCAGCAAGAAGGTGACGGCTATTGGCTAGGAAAGGAACCTTCATCAGCCACTACATTGGTGCCTTGATCTTAGACTTAGCCTCCAGAACTTTGAGCAATACAGATCTAATGTTTATTGGCCACCCAGTCTGTGGTATTGTGATATCATAGTTCAATGAGCTAAGATTCTAGTTACAACACTCCGACTTCTTCAGTGTCTGTTACCTGATCTACGGTTGTCAAGCGAGTCTTTAGGCTTGGTACAGGTGGTTAGCATGCCTAAAGAAAATCCATAGATAGAATCAATGCCTTTTAAATGTTACCAATTTCTGGTTTAACTTGTTGGCTTTGTCAAAATGTTCCCCAGTGATCTGACATGACATTGCAGGCATAAGGAGAATAACTAGTGATAAAAACAGTAAATTCTGCAATAGCTAGTGTCAGAGTAACAGTGACCACAATGAATGCTGACCCTATTTAAAAATTTTAAGTGTGTCAAACTATTTTTGTCAGTTATTACTTTTATTTTGAATAGCACATCATCTTTCTGTATTTTCATTGGCTCTAGGGGAAGGAGTGAGAGCAAGAGATAAAGTTTCATCACATTAAATAAAAATGAAAAAAAGAATGGAGATAAAAATTCCTAGAAGGTAGAAGCCAGGATAGAGCATCAACTGGCAGACAAGTGCCAATGGCCAGGAGACCTGGTTTAAGCTGGTGAATGTAGGCTTCCGCTATATCCTGTGCATACACTTCTATCTGCCATCAACCAGACACATGATCATTTGTAGAACTGTTACCAGCGACTCAAGGACAGTGACGTCCAGACTCCTCTACTTGCCACACTGACCAAATCAAAGGACCTCATTTATTACGGTCAATAGGAAAAAAAAGATTTACTCAAAGTCAGCTTTGGAGAAAATGGGACGAATAAATCTCCAAAAGCGCCCATTTCCCTGCCTTGTTTCTTTGTACCAGAGACTTTTATAGGATGTGACAAAGGGGAGTGGATAACCACAAATTTAAATAAATGGAACGTGTCCTGGATCTTGTCAGCCGGTGAGTTTTCTGGGTCATAGCATTTGCATATTTTTGGCCTGGGATTACTTTGTTACCTTCCTCTCCTTCCCTTGATTTCTGTATCATGCTCTTGAGGTCAGATGGGGATCACTGGGAAGTTTTTATTTTTTATATCTTTCATTACACAGGTAGGCATCAAGGAAGCCTGGGAGATGAGAAGAATCCTTAACTAAACAAACAAAGCCCTGCCCTTTCCTTCGCTGGCTGGTGCCAGAGATTCCCTTTTGTTTTTATGTTCCAGACAGGGTAATGTCATTAGACATCTGGAGGGAGGGTGAGGCATTTCCTGACTTTTATGTTTAAAATGCCATCTCGTCTGTATCAGCGCGTTACTCA
The DNA here is from genome assembly GCA_004027205.1 of Ctenodactylus gundi. Lineage (NCBI taxonomy): Eukaryota > Metazoa > Chordata > Mammalia > Rodentia > Ctenodactylidae > Ctenodactylus > Ctenodactylus gundi. Next base: position 1,005,073 of record PVKB01000125.1, read on the forward strand.
TCTTCACTTTCCACCCCTCTGGCTCCTTCCTTCAGCACCACGGCCAGGGCACAGGACTGTGAATTGAGAGAACCAACCACATCAAATCCCAAATAAGATGGAGAACATGTGACGATACATGCAGGACTTGCAGGAAGTCAAAGCTTACAGATTCTGCAAAGCAGAAGTCAAATTTGCATTCTCTTCTAGGTCACTGACCTCCTGTTAGGAACGGGCTGCCCAACATGAAGTGAACAGCGGGCTAGTGTGCAAAGCTTCTTCTGTAGCCACAGCTTTTCTCCTCACATTACTGCTCCAGCCCTGCCGTCTGTCAGATCGGTGGCTGTGTTACACTCTCAAAGGAACACAAACTACGAACTGCACATGCCAGGTATCTGGGTTGCAACTTCCTTAGCACAATCTAATGTCTGGTGCTCTATGGTGGAGTTGAGGCAGGAATGTTAACACGATCCCCTTCCAACTCACGCTTTCCACCCCAGACAATTTGTAGAGAAATTGTCTTCAACACAAGTGGTTCCTGGGACCAAAAAGGTTGGGAACAGTTGCTCTATGTCTCTCATTTCTAAGGGAAAAATATCAGAGTGACACATCAGTCTGGCACAGGAAATTAAATGAGGTGAGATAGAATAGTTGGGTAGAAGGGAAACAAGGAGAATCGTAGTTTCGAACCATACTTTTTCATTAAGTCTACAGCCTCATTGCACAAATCCAATTTGAAGAAACAAACTCCTAAAGGCGCTAAGTAAGACAGTGAACCAGTATCTGGGCTCTGAGCCTGTGCTTTTTGCCTGTCACTGTGATCTTTCCCACTGAACTCATCCTCAGAAGCTGCAAGGTAAAGACGACAACGTACCTTGATTTCAAGCACATGGAAGTGGTATACATCTTAACACAGCCCACCCGACAGACAAATCCACAGACAAAGATAACCCGCCCTGGGGGATGTCTTCCGGTCTTTCTGCACCTGTCACAGGTGGTGGCTATTACCTACGAATCAGCCACCATCCTTCGCTCAGGTGGGCTATGGCCTTTCATCTGCAAAGTGGACTCTCCTTTTTCCATGGACACCTAAGTCCCACAAATGTCTGCTTTCAAGTCCCCATAAGAGGTCCAGCACCTCTCTTTTCCAATTAATGAGGACCTATACTCGATTTGAGTGTGTAATTACGTCTCTGCCTCATAGATCTTTCCCAAGCTTCTTACAGACCAGCCATGAAAAGACCTTTTCTGTGATGGGAGACCGTGAGTCTATTTTGTGGGCAGGTTGACGCTAGGAGCCCCAGAATGGTGAGTCTTAGTGGGTTTAGGTTCCCTTTCTCTGCCTCGGGGACCCCCTAAATTCGTCCCCAATAACGTCTCGTGCTGCAAAAGCTCTCTTACTTTCTACTTTCCAAATTTATTTTCATATCACATTTGTCCTGATTCTGGGGATTTAGCTTTCTTTTTTAGGAGACCATCCATAGAAGTCTTAGTGTAGGTCACATAGAAAATCATTAACAAATGTTAGTTAATATAACTAATATCATTGTAATGTTAGCTAAATTTTTACCTTTGCTACTAAAAGCAACCAGATTGAGCTAAGGTCCAAATACCAATTTTGACCATCATCAGACATGACGCTTCAGTGCCACTCTATGTATAAGACATAAGACTTTTAAAAGGAGTTGAGTTGAAAAGGATTCGTGTGTGTGTGTGTGTGTGTGTGTGTGTGTGTGTGTGGTACAGGGAATTCAGCCCAGGGATATGATACTGAACTGCAACTTCACCTCTTTTTCATTTTTGATTTCGAGAGAGGGTTTCACGAAATGACTAAATTGCCCACGTTAGGGTTAAGCTTGCTCTCCCCCTGCCTCTGCCTTCCAGAATGCGAGGGTTAGAGGCCTACTTCCCTGATCGGTTCTTATTTCTTTCTTTTGCTTTACTTTCAACCTAATTTCTCTGCAGTCAATTGTAATTGAGAATACAAGAAGGAATTAAATAATAAAAAGAAAAAGTATGTTTTCAACTGGATTGGTGCTGCTCAGACACATTTAGGTATTCTATATTTTACATTTTTTAAAAAAATCTATCTTCAGAAAATCAAATGATTCAGAAACTGTACACAAGAGGGAAAAAAGAGAAAAGAAAATAACTTGAAATGTGTACAAGTCGACACTAAACTCATTAGCAAGGAATGCCGCTGCTGACAACATCCTGCTCTCGGCAAGGGGAGGGGCTGCTGAGAAGAGCCGGGATCTTTGTTAGAAGGAAACCTCAAGCTAGCTGCTTCTCTCTGGAGTGATGTCCCCCCTGGATGACGGTGTCTGTTTCCTTTAAGGCTTCATTTTCTTTGGGAGGCTTTTTGAATGTTAATGTCTTTGCGACTCATTAACCTGGGGTAGTTGTTTTGCACTCTGAGCACCAAGACATCCCACCAGAATGAACTGGGGCAAGGCAGCCTCCAGAAACACACCTGGGTCTCTGGGCAGTCATCTGCAGGCGATTGGCTCCAGGTGTTTGCCAGTGGGAACCTATTGAAAGTCAATGCAATTTAGAGCAATTTCTCTGGCAGTGGAAATTAACCTCCAGGAATCTGCCTGCAACAGGTGTATTTTAGGGCAGTCATACCAGCGCCCTGCACTGTGAAGACAGGACCTTGACTACCAGGTGCAGTGCAGGACGCTGGGTAATTGGAGAGGCAGGAAATCAGTGCAGAGAAGATGGCCAAATTGCTGGTCAGCATGAGTTGGTATAATTAGTGCTTAACCCCCTCCTGCCTGTTAAACCAGAAATTTTTTGTATGCTTGAGGAAGGAGGAAATCTTCCATCAAGGGAAAAGAAAAAGCCACTGCTCAAGCAGACTAATTTTTTTTTGACAGCTGAGGTTTTCAGCCAATTGTTTTTGATTTTGTGTTTGACACTTAGAATAGAGGATTGTTGAGAACTCACAGAGCTTCAGGAAGACACAAGTGAATTTTAATTTCTGGAAAATCTCCTGTCCCAGAAATTAACTTTTTTCTAATGTGTGTGTGGCCCTTTCTACTTCTTTAGACAAGACACACTGAAGGGAATACACAGACTACATAAAAGACATCTGGGCTCTGAGATTTCTGGATTTCTCTCATGTGTTTTTCCACATTTGTTCTTCCTCTTCATGGCTTTGTATTTTGACTCTTTCATATAATTCTTTTTTTCCCACCTTAGGTTTCCTAATTTCCATTTGTTATGTAACTTAGTTAACTTAAAATTAGGCAAATTAAAAGTCTTGTAAAAAACATGTTTCTAGCTCCAAAATAAATTTTTACTACAATCTTAATATCAGTGTTCCCCTAACATATGTCAATAGAACTTTTATACTATAAGCTTTTAGTATTATGATCTAAAGTTTATAATATTCTTAAGAATAAAGGTGAAATGCATATTAGTGACAAAATAAACTGTGACTATAATTAATGATTATTGTGAAAGTATAAAACAATTATTTCACATTTTCAAAGAATCAACCAAAGAAATACATCAACTGTTTTTATGCAATTGTCAGATAAATAAATATAGGTGGAACAAACATTTTTGACCCATAAAAATTTATAAAATTTGAATAATAAAAGGCAGCATGATTGAGACTAGAATAAATCAAATTTTAAATATTTTAAAAATGATTTAACTGAATATTCACAACACAACAAAATTGTGCATCTTTTGAATACTGTTTAGCTACCTATTCTATTCATGATCAGATATGTATAAAGAAAAATTCAAGATTTTTGAGGATGTAATGAAAGTGACAATCAGGTTTAACAAGTCAAATTTTCATTAAGATGCATTGATTTGAACAATATTCACAATAAATATTTTATCCAGATACAAGCATAACAATGACATAAAAATGCAGAAATACCCCACAGACTTTGCTCTCACCAATCGATCATCAAAGCAACACACATTTTGAGACAACGTTTCGTGCGTGTAGGTACTAGAGATTGAACCCAGAGCCTTCACACTGAAGTACATCTCCAGCTCTTTTTATTTATTTATTTTGAGACAGGGTCTCACTACACTGCTAAATGACGCAGTCCAGCCCACAATTTGTGACTCGACAACCTACATCTGCCAGAGTGAGACTGCAAGTGTACACCACCAGACCTAGCTAAGAAACAGCTTAAAGATCCAGGTTCAGTGACTCATGCCTTTAATCTCACCGCTTTGGAAGGTAGAGGCAGGAGAATACATATTCAGAACCAGTCTAGGCGCAGCACTGAAACTCTGTCTCAAAACAAAATAAAACATGGCTGGGGATGTAACTCAGTGGAAGAATGTTCTACTCCAATGATTCCCAAGGTGTTTTCCCTGAACCAGCAGGTGAGCACTCCCTGAGGTGGGGTTGTTAGGGGCCTGCAGTGGTCTCCTGGGTATGCTTAAGTATAAGATCGACTACTCTAGACCGCTAACCATTTTAACAGTTTTTAATGATGATAAAGAAGAATTATTAAAGATTTCTTTAGATATAACTTTGAGGCACAAATTTTTTGCTTAGAAAAAATTGCTAAACGTGTTTATAAGTGTCTTTCTGCTGACTGTAACAGGTTATTGGAATTAGCATATTTTATGTCAAAAGTAAATATATTTCAGTGTCACAAATGGATAGAGTAGTGGTAGTGGGTACAATCCTGCACCTGACAATCGTAAAAATAATTCTTCTTGCATGGTGATGTATGACTTCTAAAGTTTGACTAATAAATTTTAATAATATAATTATAATCACAATTACGTTTTTGCTAACAGCAAATTTATTCTTTTCTTTCTAAATTTTCTCTATGCTGGTGACATTGACTTAAACTCTACTACTGATTTAAAAACCTGCCATTTTCCATCATGTCATTAGAGGTTAAGGAAAAAAAAAATCAGAAATTAACCAGAAGTGGTGAGATTAGATGGGAGAGGTGTCCCTAAGCTTCCCATGTTGTTCTTGGGACTAATCAAGACCCACATTTCCTGGTGCCTAGATCAGAACAATCCTTCGATTGGACAAACTGACTCCATATCCCACCCACATGAGGGTAAATAGCCAACGGTCCTTATTTTTTTGCGGGGGTGGGGGGGAGGTTAAAGGAGCCAACAACTCAGAGGAAGTTTTCTTTCAGGACACAACTACAGGAAGTGAGCTTTATTCTTGGGATCACATAAGCTTGGAACACATCTCTTTAAATAAACCCACACACCAGTGGCACTATTGGAGGCTTGGAAGGGATGCCGCCAGTCTCCCACATGGCCAGAAAAACCCTTGAAAGTTTGGAGCAACTACTGCACCAAAACACATGGCCTGCTAGTTCCTTGGACAGACCATAAAGAACTTGGAATTCAAGGCCTCAATTCCTTTTCTGGTAACAATGTGACCAAAAGATGCATTCAGTGTACTTGAACTGTTACGTTGGAGTTCCCTTAAAAATCTAATGCAGAAAGAAAGATATTTCTTTCTTTGCTCCACTCACTAATGTTGGTTGTTTTCTATCTTACCTCTTTACTGGTTTCCTTTGTGGCATGTTTTGCAAATTAAAATTACTTTATTCATTTGCTAAATGGATTTTGCAAATCTCTTCTACTTGACTGTCCACCAAAGGCACAGGTAGGACACTTTTGCCATTTCATTCCTACAGTCAAGATCAGAGCTTGATTTATTCAAATTTATTGAACAAACGAATGCATACAGAGGTGTACTCAAATAAACAACCAGGGTGTATTCTCTTGGGATTATGAATCAATTGCGAAGTAGCACAATAATTCTTCTAGAAATATTCCTGTGTAATAGATTCTAGGTCTTCATAGGGTAAAAATTAAAGGGTTAATTAGCTCCAAAATGTAAATACTTAAGTCATCTAATGTGCAATCTTCTGGATACACATCTCTCTCTGGACTATGTAAATCTTAGTAATGGTGCTTAATACATGGTAATTTTAATTCTTATTCTAGCTCCACTTTCATTGTCTAGAAGCTATTTGTGACTTACTCCTGCCAGAATGCTTTTTGTTTATATCACTTTTAAGCAAGTATATAGCATATTCTGATAATATAGCTAATTATATCGATCAATTATCTCTATTCCTATTAAATTATCAGCTCCTTGAGGGAAAATATGCAATCTGATCCATTTTATTATCTGCTGATGTATAATATATTACCATGCTTTCTGTATAGAAAGGGACAATTGAAATTGGTAACGTCAAGAAACTATGTCAGTTTTATTTTGTCTTCTATTTTTAATTCCATTGTTTATGGTTGTGATGGGCAGAGCAAATCTTCGAGTAAAGATATTTGAGCCTGCGGGAAACTGGTGCTCTGACAGCTGGGGGATCCACGGACAATGAGACTTCTAAATCTCCACATGTAGAAGGAACTGAGGAATTCCAAGTAGGTGAGTTCAGCTGAGCCCCTATTTTTCAGAAACATCTATAGGCAAACGTTGCGTAAAACTAAAAACTTGTCAAATATCAGGAATGATAACAATGAGTGATGTGGCATTGGGAGGCCCGTGGGCATCTTCTCTTTCCGAATTTGCTGTGGGGACACGAGGAGCTAAAGGTTTCTTCTTTATATTGCCATTTTTTAGTGGTTTCAATGAGGTTTTAGAGATAAACTGAGGTTTTTGGAGTCTCACTGTCCTCATTTGACTCCTTTAGGGTCAAAGTGTTTATTCTGTTAACTTTTGTTAAACATTTAACAAAAGTTTTTTGAACCCTTATGAAAGACATCGTAGACTAGTTCAACAATGGTTAGGTGCACGAGCTCTAGTGTGAGTTTAAATCTTGGCCCCGCCTTCATTATGTAAACCTGAGCGATTTATTTGCTGCCCTTTGGGGTCCTGACCCGCAAGCAGAGCTTAATAAGAATGGGATGAGTAACAGGAGGATTAAAATGTTAGATCCCAAAACGTACGAAACACAGTATTTGGAACACAGGAAAAGGTCAATAAATGTCAGCTGTGATTTCCTATCTGGGTGAATCTCCCTAGGTATGTTTCCAATGGCTTAAAATCAAGGGATGAACACCAGCCCGCCACTGTCCTGAAGGTGCAAGCTCACGCTGGGATAATACTTAGAGCTTGGATGCAAAATCTGATGATCAGACTGTGGGTTAATGGTACTATACATAGGGTCTCAGAAGAATACCAGCGAGGTGCAGCAGGTTCCGTTTACAAAGGTCAAACATATTTCTCAGAAGATTGGCCATTTGTTTCCTAAAGGATACAGAAATATAATCCCACCATAAGGAAGTGAAGGTAACTGCTGACGAGGGGCTGGCTTCAGGGGAGATCAGCTTTTGCAAACTGTTTTGTTTATAGTGAATGAACAGCTCTTGTGTTCTTTTGATATGAATCTCTGTGACTCCACAACTGTTAAAAGGAGTTTATGATCCTTTATGGTCACTGCAACCTCTGTTACTAATAACTAAAGTAATTATGGAGCAATGTATTTTTCAGAACGAATAGAAATTTAGGACCTAAATGTGAGTTCAAAACTAGGCTCTTGTCTAAGAATTTGAGCAAATTTTCTAATTTCCCAAGGCCTTATTCTCCTCTGATAAGATCAGGTGTAACATCTACCTCATGGGTCTAGGATCCCATAGGAGAAGGTAGTTAACACATATGACAGCTTGGTAATCATTGGGTTTGTTGTTTTCTATTGAAAGTTTTCAAAATAAAGATTATTTGAAATGCAGAGGAATGAGTTGGATATAGATTGTTGATCAATACAATTTTTGATCTTACATTGGTGGAAAGTACCTGAAAATTTGGTCCTCAGAGCCTTTCTGTATGATATAGAACACAGGTAATAAATTTTAATAGTAAAGAAGCTAAAATAGGAAAGAGAGAAGGAGAAAGAAAAAGTGGAAGAATAGATAGAGAAGAAATAGAGGAGAGAGAGGAGAAGAAAGGGGAGAGGAAAAGAGAGCCAAGAGGAAGAGGCAGACGTATTCTGAATCAATTCACCTGTTCAGCTGTTGCTCAAGCAAAAACCTTTTCTGACACCTCATTACACTCTCATGATAATATTGTACATCATTTTCAGTTGGGGGAATAAACTTTAATAAACTTTGACCTCAGTCAATATAGTTCTTTTACGCTCTTCCATTAAAAGGAAAAGGCAATACGAAGTGAAAGAAGCTGAGAAACATATTGCATTTAGGAAGGACAGGGCGTGCCAGGTCTGCACATCTATCTCTGGGGCACTGAGGTGGGGCATAACCCCTGGTAGCCCCTCAAGTACAGTGGAACTCTCAACGGTAACAACGGTAATTGCTAAGATAGAAGTGGTAGACAGCCCAGTTGTAATCTGCTATCTTACTGAAGGAATCCCGTTTCGGGAATATTTCTCAGCTACTTAAGCATTATATTTCATTTTGCCCTACAGTCCAGTCCTAAGGCTTCTTTCCTCCAGGCTCTGCCAGGAGACACGCTATCACAGGCCAGCAGGCTGGGCTTCAGGGATCTGCTACAGTTCCTTCAGTTTTATCACTTCTTTTCGCAGAGTATGTGTGTGTTCCCTGTGTTGTGCTTAGTTAAAAATAATTGTGGATGAGCTACAGTGAAGAAAGTAGAAGGTGTTATTTGCATGCACAGAATTCTTCCAGAAAGCATTAAGACTTGAGGAATGTATTCGCGCTGTAAAATGTTTCTCTTTGTATCAGTTCAATAAGGTAGAAAATGCAATCATTGTACTTTCAAAAGTAATAATAATGATAACAGGAAATACATACTTCCCAAAAATGAGAAAAAGCTCTGGCATAACCTCTTTCTCTTAATTTTGTTCTTCTTTGACGACATTGACTGGTGTTTTAAGTATGCTTAGCAGCAGATAATTAGTAAGGAGTACTTCCTATTTGGATGAGGCATGATTGTAGTAGAAAACACAGGAAGGGTGAAAAGTACTAGGTAATATTTGTTCAGATGAATGAACTGCTGCAGTGCAAGCAGCTAAGGCAGCTCCTTCTTAATAAATGTCCCAGGATGCAACAGACAAGTCAAACAAAGGGTATCCCTTCTTTTTTTAATTAACAGCTTGAAGATAAAGAGCCTTCCTCTAGCTGTACATAGGATCAAGTGAAGAAAGGCTCCGGTGTCCTTTGACTTCCCAAACATGTTGCATGAAACACCACGGCCAACCATTTTTTCAAACCTTCATCTGATCTGTTAAGACAAATGTCTCTGCTATCATAACCTGTCAATACCACGCAAGGAAAGGAAATTGCTGGAGAATTGCTAGCAAAGCTGCTCTGTGTAGCCAGCCTTGGAGTTTGCAGTCAGATCCCCCATAACTCCACTACCTTCAACCCACAGAAAGCCTCCCACCAACACATTTCTCATTCATTAACTTCCTAAAGACATCTGTCTTTGCTGATTCTGTCATGCAGCCGAAGGTGATGTGTAAAATCCTGCCTACCTCACACATAAGGAGAGAGGGAAAACGTGGAGTTTCGTGGAGACAGCAATGTTATCTACGGAAGCTTCTGCAGACACAACCGGCATAGCTATTTCCTCGTGAAGACTCAAAGGAAGGCAGTCTGTCTCTCTTTTTTCAATTCTTCCAACTTACTCATTCCTTTTGAGTGTAACTTACTTTCTGAGGCAACCAAAAAGGTACAGCTGACTAGGAAATCCTAAACATAAACAAATTCTTCAGTATGACAAATGCTTTACCCTTTGGTAACAAACACTTCATGCCAAGTCTAATCCTCTCTATCAGTAAATGTGAAACACATTTATACACAGTGAGTCAGAACCGTTCCAGTGTCCTTTTAATTCAGCATAAAAAAATTTCCCAATGCCAAGAGGGCACATAGACAAAAATAGATGAGTTTGATGAGATTGTTACTCACCTGTACAGATGACCTGGTAGGCCCATAGACGTCATTCACAACATTGAAAGTGACTTTTCTAATAATGTCATCTCAATAATAAGTAGGCAGAGTTTTTTTTTTAACTTACTGTGGAACTTCCTAGTATTTCTTGTGCCGTTCATAGCTGGATGTCATGAAGGGTTACTTTTGAAGGTAGACTGTCAGAATAAAGAGGACTATATTATTTTTTTCCATGCCATCTGCAGCTTCTGAGGTCCTCAGAGAAAGAGTTTTGCCTAAGGCTTTGACTTACCCAAGGGAAGAAAGTGAAGGGACCATAGCCTCCCTTCTACGAAGTTATCATTTTTTTCTTTCAGATAAGATCTGACATCTATAGGCAATGCCTTCATGGAAAATGCTCATGTATACTCGCAGTCCATCCTCACCTCTGGTGATTGATTTCCAAAACCTTCCACCAAAATAACCCGGAGAGTCTACTCAGAGTGACTAATTCTGGCTTGTCTGACCTCTCAGAGAATAAACCAATAGGATCAACCCCATCTCAGCCTTACAGATGCTACTTTTCAAATATAAAAGGTATCATCTTTTGTAGCATTTGTTCTAAGGAAATAAAAGCATTAGGAAGGACTAATTCGATCTATAGAACAAATCTAGAGGCGTCATATTTTTCTTTTTTTTCTTCTTTATGTTTTTCAATACTGGGGATTAAGCCCAGGGCCTTGGCACTGAATTATATCCCTATCAGCCCTTTTTTTTACTACTTTGAGGAAAGATTTCACTGAAATCATTAAATCTGCCAAGGTGGGCTCAAGATTTTGATCCTCTTACCTCTGTATCCCAAAGTGCTAGTATTATAGGCATGTACTACAATGCCCTACTTGGTCTTTTCTTTTCTTTTCTTTTCCTTTTTACTGATGTTGATTGCAATGGCTATTCCCCAGATTTGTAATGAGGCTTCAGTGCCTAGAAAATATCTGTCCTTGCTGTCTTACAGGATCATCTATGGTTTAAATGAAAATCCCAGCAAAATCAATAGTATGCAACCACTATGGTAGCTCTCCCTGATGCCTTTGTGATTAGTAAATACCAGAAGTAGAAATCAAGAAGGCAATTGGTCAATAACATACCTTTCTTGAGTTTGTTCTTATGATTAGTGCAATAAATAAGAGTTCCTTGACTCATCTGAGGTCCTAGTTCCTTTTCGGGTAAACCTGGGAGGTGTTTGTGTGAAACAAATGAAGGAGTGAGTACAAAAGTATTTTAAAAGCTGTACAATGACTTACAATTGGTAGTTAATTTACATGTTTATTTGAGAAAAAATAATGAATGCATTTCTCAAAATTGGATTAATCACAATACCGATTTGCATGCGACAGATAGTGTAATGAGTAGCTCAGGTTAAGAGTATGACCTCTGGAGTCAAAATGCCTGGATTCAAAATCTGGCTCTTCCACTTCAGCTGGGTGACCCTGGACAATTTTCTTAACTTCTCTGTGTGACAATTTTCACAGCTTTAAAGTGACGTTAATTGAAGTGCCTATCTCTAAAGGCAGCTTAGAGGACTTAATAGTTTGATACATCTAGATTACTTAGAATGTTTTCTGGTATAGTGTAAGAGCTTATCAAATGTCAGCTATTATCATTGTCATCATCTGAGGTCACATGTAAAGTGTAAATGCCGGCGATGATGCTGTGTGTAGTAGACTATTGCCTTTACCTTGGAGTTTGTACTGGAACAGAGCAACTACATGCATGATCACATTACTTCTGTAGTTGTTAACTATTTGTAGGTATTCCTGTATGAGGCACAGGTATGAATGTCACCAGGTAGAACACAATTCCGGGATACGTTTTTTACTATAATGTAAATCACTTCTTTTTTTTGAAACAAACTAGCTGGAATTGAACATCTTAACATTGCTGGAACTGCTATGACTTTGTCAACTTTGAAGAAATGGACTAAATTTATTTTGTTTAAGGAGGTAGACCTGAGTCTCTTGGAGGTGAGGGGTGAAATTTTAGGGTTTGGATCTGAAATGTTCCCCCAGAGCCTCATGTATTTAGATGTGTGAATTGTGTATATATTTTGGGTGCTGTTGAGATGGAGGGGCCTGCTAAGTGTGGTGAAGTGCTGGCCATGTTGGACATTATTGGGCATGTGGCCTGGAATTACAAATATTTGCTCTGGCTTCTCCCATGCCCCAGTTTCTTCCATGTGTGATGCGGTGAGCAGCTGATTGTCAGATTTTTTGCTATTACCAGATGCCTATGAAACAAAGTCAGACCTCTGAACCAGAAGCTAAAAGAAGCCATTCCTTCCTTAAGTTGTGGATGTCTGGTATTGTGTCCCAGCTACAAAAAATGGAGCGAAGACACCAGCATCCAATGCCAGCTATGCAGCAGGCATAGCCAGGCCGTGGAGCTCTTAGAGCAGGACAAGTTAGCAAAAAGAACTTTTTAACACCTTCTTCTATCCCTAAGCTCAACACTTCTACATATCTAAGGATGAGAAAGCTAAAAGAAAGAGAATCACATGAATGTGAAGACAGATCGTGCTCCGCCTGCTCAGCATAGATCCCCGGCTGGTGGGCCACGTCTGAGTTCTGAGGAGGTAAAAAGCTTCTGTGAGGACAAGCAGTAGAGTCCAGTGATTTCAACTCTTCTATAGGCTGCAACTGGTTTCCTGAAAATGAACTAACTGGTACTGGGGTTTTCTCTGGCCATCCTCTACGGGAGAGGTGCCTTCCCACTCAATTTCCAGAGAACCAAAGCCGTCAGGTGTGCAGGTGTGGAACAGCTGGCACTTCTCAGTAGTCCCTGAAAACTTGGCACCTAGGCCGGGAATGCTTTGTTCCTGAACCCCACAGATCTTTTCACCTATGCAAAGCCACTTCTGTGCTGGTCTCATACAAAGGAAGATTGACAGAAAGCCCCCTCTTCTTGGGGAAGAGTCCCACAGTGCATCAATTCCCTAACTCAAATATTATGCCTCTTTTTCAGGAGGATGCTGAAAAAATTATGGACCGGTGCATATGATACAACTTCTATCTCTAAGTTTCCACCTGAGTTAAATAATACTTTATATTATTTCCAACTACATTAAAATAAAGGTGATATTCAAATTTTAAATTGGGCTACAAGCTAATGAATTGAACTTGACTTATTTTTTAACAATATAAGTGACTAGAAAGTCATGAGATCCATATAATGTGTTGAGATATGGCAGAAATCCAACATAGTATGAGAAATAATTAGAGATGAAAGAAAAGCAGTTCCTGTTATTTTTACCGTGATTGAAATATTCAGCAAGAAATTTGCATATACATTCTCATTGAAGTCTAGCAATAAGCCTAGAAAGTATTTAGTATTATCAGACACCTTTTATATATGAGGCCACTTTAAATTAGAGGAAGTGGTATTTTCTAGTGTCTAAAGCCTTTTCCTATGTTTGCAGAATACCTTGTCTTATAACTGAGTCTTGCTCAGTGGTAGAGAGGAACTTCCCACTCTCGGGTTGAACACGTGCGCTGTCCCCGTATTGCCTCACAGTGATAGCACCAGCTTTGGAAGAGTCTCTTCTCACAGATGTCTGTGTCAGAGCTTTAATGAAATCGGAAGACTAAAAGAAATAAGGCTTGGGTGAGAAACCATGCTGGTGAAAACAAAAGCAGAGAACTTGGGGGAATGGCACAGTGACTAAAGCGCCTGCCTAGAAAGTGCAAGGCCTCGAGTTCTATTCCCTGGCACCACATAAAGCCAGGCACACGTTTGTAATCCCAGTACCTGGGAGGCTGAGACAGGAGGATTGTCCTGAGTCCAAGGCCAGCCTGGGCTACATAATGAGTTCAGGACCAGCCTGGGCTACAGAGTGAGACCCTGTTTCAAAAAATTTTTTTTAAAAAAAGGAGAAAAGGAAAGAAAGAGAAAGAAAGGAAGGAAGGAAAGAAGAAAAGAAGGAAGGAAGGAAGGAAGGAAGGAAGGAAGGAAGGAAGGAAGGGAGGGAGGAAGGAAGGAAGCAGAAGCAGAAACTCTGTCCTTCTACCCTGCCCTGTTGTTCAGAGATAAGAATCAGCATCAGGTTGCTCCGTCAATGGGTTCTCCCTTGACTGTTGGGTTTAGAGTGTACACGGTGAGTTTAGACCCCGAGTCCTCAACCCCTGTGCTGCAGACTCATAGCAATCTGTGCCTCAGAGGAACCTGGCCACCAGGAAGGATAAGCAGCCAGCAGGAGAGATGCGAAGCATGGTCTGTCTCTTATAAGCTCCCTCCTGATAGGTTCTAATGCTGCTGTTGATTGGATAGGCGGCAGAGCTTCACTTCCCACTCCCCTCCCGCTGCTGCTGTCATTTCCAAGCTACCTTCCAAGAAGCTACTGCATAACAGGTATCCCATTCCCCCCTACACTCCCCCCCGCCCCCCGCCCCCCATCTCCCTGGGAGAATGGTCTTCAGCTAAACTGGTCCCTGGAGTGAAAATGCCTGGACCACTTAGGGGGATAGGGAAATGTGGTTCATGAGGTCAGTTCTGTGTCTCAATTTGCAGCATGGTGCTTGGACACAAACCTCTATGCTGGTTCTCCGGTCCTTTCAAATTTTCTGTTATCCACAATAATTTTACATAAATCTCTCTTCTGACTAAATCAGTTATTTCATTCCCGATGCTACAAATTAGGGAGCTAACTAACTCAGAATGCTGAGTAATTGCTTTCAAATCACTTGTGGTCAGTGGTAGAGCTGATATTCCAGCCTGCGTTGAATGACCAGAGGGAGTTATGGACTGAATTCGTATGTGAAAATCCTAATCTCCGGTACCTCAGAATGTGTTAAAAAAAGTGTCTATCAATCGGTAGTTAAGTTAAAATGAAGTCTTGAGGGTGATCTGTAATTCTATTTGGATTTTATATTTATAAAAAATTTGGTCACAAAGAGAAAGGTGAGACAAAGTTATATGATGACAATGGACAATTGTAAGTCAAGAAAAAATGTCTCAGAAGAAGCGAACCCTATTGATAACTTACAATTTGACTACTCACCTTCAGAAAGGTAAAACTCTACATTTATAGTCTTAGTATTTAGTAACATCTTTAAGACAGCCAGACAATGGTAGCCCAAAAAAGCTACTGGGAGTGAAAAATTTAAAGTAATTCAAAACAAACTCATAGTTAAGTGATCCAAAGAAAGATGAAATGTGTGAGAGGAATAGCCATGCAGGAGAGAAGAAATATAAAAATTTTAATGTAGCATACTTTAAACTTGACATTTTACTAGAAGAAAAATGATAGAAAGCTGTAAGACCTAAGTTCCTTCCAAAGATCCGTAGAATTGCTTACATTTAAGAAACAGAAAGAAAAGATGTGCCTGAGTTTCCCTTCTTTGCTTCATAGGACTTCGCTCTGAATTTCCTGCTTTCTAGATTTTGAGATGAAGCATTTATATAATTTGGCTGATAATCAAGTCCCCACTGAAGGATTACATGCCAATTTTGGCAACTTGAGGAACCTCGGTTATAGTATAGGGCTGTGAGAGTTTGCGCATTCAACGGAGAGGACTATCGTTTTATTTGGGGGTAAAAGTTTTGGTCCTTCATTGTGCTCATAAGTCAACAATTTAAGAATGAGTAAAAAGTGTATATACTTTCTTTGTGGAGACAAAACACCTGTGGAACAGAATTCTGGCTTAAAATGATGTCTGACTCAAACGGCTATGGAGATCACCATTCATTGATTTAATGAGTCATATTCAGTGCTGACTGTGCCAGAATTCTGCTAGGTACTCTGGATAAACCCGTAGGCATATCTGATTTCAGTGCTGCCGTTGGAAGGCTATTATCTAGATGAGAGAGGAACAGAAGGAGGCCAAGTAGGAGCGCATCTACCTGAAGAAACTGTGGTGGGCAGACAAGCATGTTCTCCAGGCCTACCTGGATGGAGCTAGGGTGGCTAGTGCTTAGGTGACCGCCACGGATGCTTCCAAGTTTTCAAGAAGGATTTCTAATCATAAATAAGTAAATAATCATAAATTTTAAGCGGAAATTCACAGGCAAGGAGTCAACTAAGTCACATAAGTGAGTTTTCAGTAAAAATAACAGATAACATTGGAATACTTCTTGTTTTGATACTCAGGATGGTGGTGACGGGAGCCCATAGGCAGGGCAGAAAGAAGAATCATTTGAAGAGTAACAAGATTATAAATGTGAAGTGGGGCAGGGTGACCACTAACGCAGAGGACAAGAGGAAGTGGGTTTTGGAAACCCAAGTTCCGCTCTCTTCACTGCACTTCCAACCCTTCCTCCAGTGGCAGACAAAAGCTGTGGAAAGATCCTTTTTACCGTCCATATTCCTGATTTCACTTTTTAAATGGCTATGTTGGTCCCAACAAAAGAATTTACTTAACCAGACTAGCAGCATCTTAAATGACGCAATTTCATCTTGTCCATGAAATAGCTGCAATTAAAACAAATTAACTCTCTCCATGCACAGCTTAATTCAGACAGCACATCTGATAGACTTAAGATGTCCACTTTCATTGGTCTTATTTAAAAATTAATTCATGTTTATGGTATAGCATTTAGAAAATTGCAATGCAGGATAATGCCATCCTTGTCCCTGTAGCATTTTCAGTACAACAGCAGCACAGAGGATGCCAAGCGGGGAAGGCAGAGAACTACCCAGGAACCCACTGGGATCTCACTATCGCCAACTCATTATCTTGACTCTTTGATATCTATCTATTTTTTAGTCATATGCATGTAAGCATATACAAATAAACAAGTGTGTGTGTGTGTGTGTGTGTGCATGCATGTGTGTGTGTGAAAATTGTATTTACAGTTTGTTTTACAAAGCACAGCATCAAATAGCTATTTTAGGGGCACAAAGGGGATTGTTTGTTCGTAAGAGGATCAGACTGAAACATTGAGAATTCTGCCCTTACTCGGTTTAATATTTGACCTTTCCACAGCTGCTCTGAGGGAATAAATGATTTCTTCAGAGCATTTTTGTATCTCCTCTCTTGTTTTGAAGTAACCTGGTTTCTTGCTCTTATTTATGTATATAAGCTAAAGAAAAAAATCTTTATATCAGAAATAAGATTATTGGCAGTGTTGATTAAATTTACCATGTGTCCTGAATTTTGTCCACCTGAAAAATGTATGCAAAGAATAAAAGGTCGCCTTCTCTGACTAAACTTTTCATCAAGAAATCTTTTTCTTTTTCTATCGATGTGTATGAAATCTCTCTACAAGGCCTCCAAAACACCAAGTGAGAAAATACCATTCTAGGTTGAAAAAAATGGTCGGACAACTGAAGATTTCTATTTTCTAGGATGACAGTTCATCAGCCTGAGTGTCTGGTAAATAATGAGGACTTTGTTTCGTATTTATCCAGTGGGGTGAACCAGGTAAAACAGAACATGTTCAACATGAATATATCTCAGAAACAAAAACGTAAAGAAGCCAGTCGCACAGTTACAGGTAAAGTACAACTTCATGTAAATAGGGTTTTAAAACAAAAACATGATGTATGCGATTAGTGGATACATCTGTGGACATATGCATGGGAATGATGGTGATCCATTTTAGGAGATTAATTACCGTTGGGGGAAGGGAAATGTATGGTAAGATTTGAACTGATTCTGTAATATTTTGTCCCTTAATCTTTGCAGAGGGTACACAGGTATTCATATATTCAAAGCTAACATGATGCCAGCCATAGTGGAATGACAACTACAAAAACAATATGCTGAAATGTTTAGCCACTTGAAGATCCAGCCTGTTGGCGATGAGTGGCAGAACACGACTTGCAGGCAAAGCTCTTATGAAGGAATGGCTTTAGTCATTCTTTGGAAAAACCTGAGAGTACAGTGCAAAAAAAAATGTGCCTTCTATATAGCTAAGAAAGAAAACAGAGTTAAGGTCTTCAGAAGTGTCAAAACACAGTGGGAATAAAATTCACTGTCTTCTTTCTTAAAAGCAAAGGGTTTCTCCTTTTGTAAAATTCCCAAGACATACCCTGGAGAGACTGTATGTCTCAGCAGTATCCCTTGATTACTTTTTCTTCAGTTTGTGCCCATGGTATCCCCTAAGCCTTCTTTAAGCTGAGCCTCATAGCCTGGCATTTTCTGCCACTTGTATTTTTGGCACAGTTGCCTGGCAGTGTCCAGGCTAGGTAGACTTGCTGTCTGGTAATGGCTTCAATTGCCATATGCATTGTTATCACTCCTAGCACTCAGGGAAGATTAGAATTTCCTCCTGTTCACAGATATTAAAAGAAAAATCACCCAAGGATATTATTGAAAAGATTCTAGTCATCCTAGTTAGAGCAGTGGCCTCCTGAGCATTCATTACTAAATTCCTTTGACCAAGAAATGTTTCATGAGTGTGCAAGACACCTTGGTTGTTCGTTTTCTGTAGTGTTAGGGTTTGTCTTTGCAAACAGGCCTCCATTTTTGTGAGAACAGAACGATAAATGGGAGAGATAAGTAGGTAAACAATCAGGCAGGCAGACTACGGTTTGCAGACACGTGGCTTTTAGTCTTCTTGCCAAGAGTCAGAGGAACATTTTGGAGATAACGGTTAAACTCACAGACTCCTAGATGTCTCACTGTGGAAGAGGCCCTAACGGTCATCTAATTCAAATATTTCATTTTGCAGATGAGGAAACAAAAGCCCAGGAAGGGGTGGTGACTTACTGATTGCAAAATCTGTTCTCAGATACAGTATTTCCTTCCCAACCTTGAGGTTATGTTCCTGAAAATCCTCATGGTAAGGGGAAATTATGTTTGAGGAACTTATGGCCTTAGAGAAAAATAGAATTTTTGAAGTAAGATAGTAAGTGAATCTGAGGAAATTATCATCGGTGTTTTGTACATACTAACGCAAAATAAGGAATGAATCGTTGATACCCACTTTGTACGGATCAAGTTTTAATGATATAAGTGAGTTTTATCAATTTCATAGAGTTCCTTATTACCAGTTCTGTCCTCTGTATAATATTTAACACCTTGTAAACATTTTTCTCCCCATATTTTCCTACCTTTTTGTGCATTTTTCTACATGATTCCTCTCTTCTAATTCTTACCTGGACAGTGAAATGCTCTGCTTCTCTTTCTGCTTCTTCCCCTGTCTTCTGTCACAAGGGCCTTTCTCTTCTATTTTGTCATTGCTGCTTAACAGGTTCACGTCACATGCTTCCATTTCCTCTTCCTCTCCACTCTTCCCTGAGTAGTTATCACTATTTGACAAATGGGGCCTCTCAAACAAATCCTGTTGCCTTTCCAGTCTGTGCTTTCCTGTTGTTTTAGCTACTGCCTTTGTTCAGGATATCATCGCCTCTCACCTGGACCACTGGAACAATCCCTTTTATGTGTCACTCGTTTACCATTCCTCACACCCACTACAGTCAGCCCCCCGCCCCACCCAACTGTAGTCCTAGATGCAAGGGATTTAACTGTGTGCATCAAAAATATTCAGTCTGTACTGAACACATAGATATAAGCTTTTTTTCCCCTTATTCCCTAAACAATGCTGCATAACAAATATTTACACTAGGGACTATCACTAATTAGAGATGTGGGTGTGTAGCTCAGAGGAAGAATGCTTGCCTAGCACTGTAATTTTTTAAAAATTTAAAATTTAAAATAATATGTGGGGGAGGAGGTGCACAGGCTATGTGTAAATTCTCAAACTTTTTATATGAAGAACTTGAACATCTGTTGAGTTTGGAATCTACAGGAGTCCTGGAACCAATCTTCCCACAGAAACTAAGAGATTGATCATATTTGCACTGTTTTGTCATGGCCCCATGCTAAAGGCTTGCTGCTGTAGGTGACAATATTGGGACATGGTAGAGCCTTTAAGAGGTGTGCACCAATGGGAAGTCTTCGCTTTACTAGCCACGCCCACCGAGATGTGCTGCCTCCCACGGGAACAAAAGTCAAAGGGCCAACTGATCAACGACTGGGGCCTTAACCCATGAGCCACAAGAAACTTTTTCTCTTTATAGGGAGAGTATATCAGGTTTTTGTCATAGTAACAGAGAGTTAATTAACACATGGTCTGATGGTTCTTTTCTGAGTCTTATTTTGCGTATGAAGGCTCCAGTTTCCAGTGAGCCCATATTTCCTATAAAGCACTATGTTTAAACTCGCAGCCGTTCAAGCAAGACTTTGTGTCTCAGTTCCCATACCTTTTTTTCCAGCCATATTAATTTATTAAATATATTTAATGTTGCCTAGTGCAGCAGGCTGAGTGGCATCTTTGCGTTTCTATCAATTGCCTTTTTTTTCATCAGAACTCTTCTTCCCTTTGTCCCTTTCCCTCGACCTCTTTCCCTCCTGTGGGCCATCACTGCGCTGTGGCACATCTCTTACACGCAGACTCTGTTCAGCCGTCGTCTCGCCACCTCTAACAGCAGCTGCTTGCCTCCCAGTTCACTGAAAGCAAAGGGGGCTTTCCACCGCAAAGTCTAAAAGTCTTCTTCAGTGGTGCAAACTTTTCTTCTTTTTTCCAGTTAAGCATATCCTCAGCTCATGCTTGAGATCCTGCCTCTCTCGACTTCTTGGTGTTAGATAAGAGAATAAGACAGAACTGATGGGTCGCCGAGGACAGGGTGCTCTGACATTCCAAAGAGCAGGTGCCGAGGTGTAGAGGTGTGGCTCCTCAGCCTCCGCCCTTTCAGGAGAGAGCTCAGCAGAAACTGTCACAATGAAAGTGAGAAACTCCCCACTTACTTTCTTATCTTCAAAAACGTTCTATTTAGCAAGTGCATTTTTTTTTTCCTGCAGCTGGCTCACTCCAAAAAGGAAACCATAAGCTGATATGTAGAGAAGCAGATAAAACCTTCCTAAAGAGTCCAGATCATCACTTCACGCTGGAGTCGCAGACTCCCCTTGGAAGTTTTCTCTCTGCTCTTGTCAATGTATACAATTCACTTCCACTTGCTTTGAGTCTTCCTTGGACTCCAGCTGTATTGTTCTTAGTCAATGCGAGTCTGTGAGCCCAGATAATTGAGGAGCTGCAGTGTCAGTGCTTACATTGGGAATGTTGGTTCTCTTGACACAGTTATGACTTAGTTATTCCTATTAGCAAATGAACAAAATCTACTGTTACAGTCCTAAAAAGACTCAGTATGGGTCTCTATCCCTCTCCAACTTCTCTCCTATTTATCTTTCCCTTTCACAATAAAACTTTATAAATTGTTTAATGTATTCAGGGCCTTCACTTTTTCATTTCATACTTACTTCTTAATTCACTTCAAACTAGTGCTGACCCACAAAACCAACCGGGTCACTAATGAGTTCCACACTGCTGCAACACTCAAAAACTGACATTCTTGGAAATTCTGTGTGTTCCTGACTCGCGTGACTATATTTACCTGAATTTTAACTTGCTTCTTTTGCTGTTTCTCTCTCTTTTGCATTTCTTGAAGACTCTGATCTAAGCCCTAAAATTTAAGTCCTCACAGGAAATCTTATCCACCTTTTTGCCTTCAAATGTCATCTTCAGGCCAGCAACTCCTACATTTGTATCTCTAATCCAACTTCTCAGTGTTCCTGAATCATCTGTTTGTTAAAATAACAGCCTCCCACAGATGTATCATGGTTATCTCACGGAAGTATGTCCAAGACTGAATTTTCAGTTCCCCCAGGTTATTCTTTTGTCTTGTTCTTTCTTTGCCATGTCATCCACCTTGTTGCTCAGTCCTGAAACCTGGAAGTCGTCTTTCTTCCTGGTCTCTCTCCCATTCATCGGTTCAACTCTGAGCTCAGGCAACTCTGTCTCGAAAGTGTAGGCTGATGTGATACGGTTTTCTCTATCTTTCTTGCCAGGCTGTGGACCAAGTTGCTGGGATTCGAACCTTATCTACAGTAACAGCTCGAAAGTGATCTCTGTACACAGAGCACAGCCACCCCTGACCCTAACTGCCTTGTCACACCACCACACTCCCTGATATAAAATCCCTTTGAAGTCCAGATTCACCGGGGTGGCTATGAGCCCTACTACTTGGCCACCTGTCCCATTCTCAGCTTCCACCTTGATGGAGGGTTCACTGACTTCCAGGCTCCACCCACTGAGCTAGCATGTTCTCTAGAAAGTCATCCCTTCCCATGTTTGCCCCCAACTGAGCATGTACTTCTCCCTGTACTCTATCATCACAACCACCTTATGTAGAATTCGGCTCTTGGCTTAAGCATCATCTTTTCACAGAAACTTTCCCTGGCGATCTTGGTTTAGTCAAATCTCCATTCAATCTTTATTTCACTCTTCTATTTGTTTACATAATTTGTAATTCCTGATTTGCTTGTTTCGTTGCTGTTGTTTCTTGCTTTTTCTTCTGTTAGACTCTACAGTAGGCTCTGCATAATTGATCAAAATATACACAGTGTTTGTCAGAGTGCTTGTCACCTAGTTGCGCTACATAATTATTTGTTGAGTAATTTGTTGTAGTCACAGAAGTGTGTTTTTGATTGACTGAACATTGATTGCCTGAGGTGACATGAAGAATCAAAGAATGAGGAATAGAAGATAGCAACATTTGGGAAACATTTCTACATCAAGGGCAGTAATTTCTCAAGAAACAGTGAGAGCACCTGGGGACGCTTGTGCCATACATACTCTCATCAAACTTGACAACTTAGCATCTCTCCTTCCAGACCTTCTGCACAGGAATGAAACAGGAAGAGACCAGGAGACGTGGATTCCTTAAGCTCAGTATTGAAAATTTTATCCTCTGAAGAAATACTGTTCTATTTATCTTTGATTGCACTAAAAGATTTTTTTAGTATCACATGCTATTTTGAATACAAAGCACTTGAGAAGACAGACAAATAGATTCAGGAGATTTATAATTAAAACTTGTAGGGGCTGGAGAAATGGCAAAGCTGTTAGGCAAGGGCCTGAGTTTGAGTCCCAGAAGCACATAAAGCTTGGCCTGGTGACGCACACCTGTAACCTCAGCATTCAGGAGACCAAGGCAGGAGAATTGCTGTGAGTCAAAGGCCAGCCTGTACTACATAGTGAGTCTAGGACCACCCTGGGTTGTAGCGTGAAACCCTGTTTCAAAAATTAAAAATAAGAATTATAAATGGGTGATATCTGCTTTATCTTCTCTCTTCCTATTATCTACAGTAAATTACACTTTCTATAATTTTATATGTTGCTTTCGGCAAGAGTAAGCCAATCCAAATACATGTTTTACTCCTTTTTATTCTTATTCAAAAATGTGACACAACATTTCTTTGCATTTAACAACTTTCACTTAATATATGCCAGGGGACATCTCTACCATTATGTTATACATAGATTATTCTCATGCTTCTTTGCATGGCCGCATACTATTCTAATAGACTACTACATGAGATTGACTTGAACAGCTTCCTGCAAATGGATAGCGGAGGTGTTTATAACTATTTGCAACGAGAGTACAAACTGCTGCAATGAGAGTATAAAATTATCACAATTATTTGCAATGAGAGCTAGAAAAGGAAGGTATAAATTTCCAGCGATAAAATTGATAGAACAAAGTACAAACATTTTTAAAATTTGTATACCTGCTGTCAGCTGGTATGAAACATTTTATTCCTTCCAAAACCTTTATAACAAAATATGTCTCCAGTTGTTTTATCTTTGTTTCTTAAAGATGAAATATGATATTTCAATGTAGTTTTGCCAAGCTCATCAGGGGTGTGCCTGAATATTTAGTTTATATATTTATGATTTTTGAAATAGCAATTTGCATTTTGCCAATGTTTGATTAGACTCTTCTGGCTTATTATTCTTCCATATAAGTTTCTGATGCAGCATGTCAGGTTCCAACAAAAATACAGATTTTAATAAGGTTGCAATAAATGCATAAATAATAGATACTACAATTAGTATTAACTCAGAAATACAAGACTCCCCCAAGTAACAGTGGGGCTTTGTCCCTCAGGAGTCTTGGTATGTTACCTATATGTATGGAATGTTCACTAAGTTTTCCATGTGTGTATCTCACATCATTCAACTACTTTTCTAGCATGATAGTGCATAGACACTGTGCACCTGCTGCTATTTTAAGGAGGGCATTCATTTATTAAATACTTGGCCTTGGTTGTGTTTTGCATTTATAACGTCATTAAATTTGATGCAAATAAAATTAATTTACATATTTTATTCTTTACAAGTCTTCAGATGACAATCTTGAAGTTGTACCCGAATGTCCATACAAATAATGATCTGTTTACCTATTTATCATGTTATCCTCAATAAAATATTAACTCAGTCATGTTGAAGGACAGAGTTGAGGTGTTTACTGGGCGCCTGACTTTGATGGAAACAGTTTTTGAACTTCCCCATTAACTAGGATTCTGATTTATAATCAGCTCAGAGATGAGTTTCAGTAAGGTAGAATAAATATGCTGTGGTAAAAATCATGCCCAAAGTCCACAAGATGTAAAACCATTTTCCTTTACCTTTTTCATACTGTTTTTTAGGTATTTTCTATCCTTACATGTTTATTTTTTTTCTTGGTCTCTCTTGAGTCAAAAGTAGTAAATCAAAGGCTGCTATAGCTACTGTCTATCTCTCCAGGTATTTCTTGCAATATCTGCTTTGTGACAGGAATCGCCATTTTGATGTATTTATATTCCTATCATTATGTTCTGATAAATTTTCTACTTTTTTGTTTTGTTTAGTGAATGAAAATCAACATTACTACTGAATTTGTAAGCTCCACTTGTCTGGCATGTTACTTTGGGCAAAAGTAAGCCAATGGTGACCGTTGGCTGCCGTTCTCCTGGGCAGATGTTGAAACAAGATCTTGCTTCTGAAATTCAGCTCAGATTTGAGGTCCTCCTAACTCAGCCTTCAAGAGTACTAAGACTACAATCATGCCTTCTTCCTGTGATTATTCTTAAATGATTTAATTTAGTCATTTTCTTTTCTAGTTCAAATTTTCTACCTTTAATTTTCTGTATTTTCTCTTTTACCACGTGCTAACAATCAGTCTTCATTTCTAAAATAATATTATCTTTGCTATGTATTTCTGTCCTGAGTTCTTCTAATATCTTTACTAAATGCTGGCATTTTTGGTCTAAATAGTGATTCCCTAATTTGGTCTCTTTCTGATTTGTGTTTTTCTTCTTCTTCCTTTTTTTTTTTTTTTTTTGGTAACCACACTTGCTTCAGCACTCTTTTAATTTCAGCATTCAGTTATAATTCTCATCAGATTTTGGGGTATTTTTTTCTGCTGATTTTTATGTCCTTGTGGAAAAAATTGCTGATTTTCTATATCTTTTCTTTTCTTTTAGAGTCTGTATGTAGGTGATACCTGTTGTTTGTTTGACACATTGAATAGAGAGTAAATGTCCATTTATAATGAAGCAGACTTTTCTCAGTTGGTGATAGCTAGCGTTTCCTAGAACAAGGATACAGGGAGAAGGAGTGACGTATCCTTCAAATATCTATGGGTCAAAGACATTGCTTTTGTTGCTGCAAGATGGTTCTTTCTTTCTTTTTCTCCCCATCATTATTACTTTCATTGGTATACGTGTGTGATATATAATGACTACATTCAGCTCGGGGAGCTGGAACACATGTAGATTGCACCTCACTTAACTTAGTCTTAAAAGCCTTTCATTCTGTCTCTGCCTCTGCTTTTCCGTATAGCTCCATACAGCTCCCAGCATTTCCTGCTGAAGACGGAGTTGTCTTCCTTCTCTTCCCTTTTCCTCTCCCTGTTCTTCCCCCTCGCCCCCTTTTCCTCCCCTTCCTTCTCCTTCATGTTCTTCTTTAAATATTTCCCCGGAATTTCTGAGACTTGAAGCTACCTAGCCCTCGTGGATTTCCCCACCTTCTAACCATTCTGTCTCAGCTTTCTGAGGGGAAGCCTGAATGCTCATTAGTCCCAGTTACTTTAGTAGATGGTCAATTTGTTTTCATTTACTAGATTCAGAAGCAGGATTTTAGACTCTTCCACACACACCCCTCCCCCTTGCCCTTGGCCTGCTGCCTGTTTCATTTCTTTCACCACCTAAAACTGTAGACTACCAGAAAGGGCCTCACGCTCATCCACGTGGTATCCCGGCCAGATTGCCCAAGGACCCTTCATCTTACCTGTCATAACCGCTCTTTTCCTGGCTGCAGGTGGAAGATGTGTCTAAGACCCCACTCTAGGGATGCCCAGGAAAGATGGGAAAGATATTGGGCAGTGGATTTTAGACCCTGGTTCTCCAAAGCATGTTTTAGAATTCAGCTGCAGGCACTCTTCCTTGGCTGTGTAAAGAAGCAGTAGAGAGGAGTATTGGTCAGAGAGATCTGTTAAAAAGGTTAAGAACTTCATATATTTTTTCCAATGAACTTTGAATTTTTGCCATTAATATTTATTGGTTTTGTAACAAAACTTCAGTTTTTAGGAGACTTTAAATAAATCAAGCTACTGTTCATTTTATGTATACCTTATAGTTTCTATGGGAAATTTAGAAGCCATGTATGATTTCTGCTCCTTCTAATGTCTCTCTTTCTCCTTTCCTGTCATTCTCTTCTATAGAATATGCACTATTTTCATGATCATGTAAAAATATTAAGATTGTAAAAGAGAAGCATTCAAAAATATTGTTGTAAAATCCTCAGCATGCCATCTAACATTAATATTTACAGACCAAAAACATCCATCATTTTTTAGTGATCACAGGGCACACTTGTGAGTCTTCTTTCTCTCTCCGTCTCTCTCCCTCTCTCTCCTGTTTACTAACTTAAGAAGTGAGTGTCAGCCACAAGCTTCACTTGCTGAGACAGCTGATTTAGTTCTGAAAATGAATGTCTTAATCTCACTGTCATAACTGCCTTCATATCTTGAATGGGGTCAAAATCGTTACCTTTTGTAGTCATTTTTGACTTTGGAGAAGAGTCAGAAGTCACATGGTGCCAGAACTGGTAATAAGCCAAATGAACACTCAATATGATGTATTTGAGAACTTTGGTTATTTTAACATTTAAGCATTGGCCATATATTTCAATGAGCCCTTATAAATATGAATCTAGGTGGGCTTTGAGACTCCAGACTTCTTATGACACAGTTTCTTCTCTGAAATTTAGATCCCAGGCCAGCTTTCAGGTCATGTGCACAAGCCCCGAGCCTTCTTCTGACCTGCATGGCTGTCTACATGCGATCTCCACTCCAGTGGATGTGACAACTGCCTGCTGTGCATTCCAGGCAAGAGACACAATGAGCCAGAGCTGCCAGTGTCCAAGAAGTACCAGGTCTAGAATCAGTTCCAAAGTAAAGAATTTCTAGTCGCTTCTATTTTTTAAATGGCTCTCATTTCCCAGAATCCCAGTTTCTTTTTTCTTTTTATTTCCTTTTTTTTTAAAATTTCAGAACTTTCCCCCAGAACATTTCCTGTCTCCACTCTTAGGACTCTTCATCAGAATAAACACCACTGTTATGTTTGTATTGTTAGTACCTCACATTTTTAGAGAGTACAGACAACTTAGGTTTCTTGTGTCTACAATTGTAAACTCATGATTAGAGTAAAATATCATTTTTAAAATTGACTGAGATCCAGCAGTGTAACTTCAATCCAAATTCAGTATTCCTCGTCGTCTCCATTCCTCACTTACTGTTCATCCATAGGATTCTTTTCCTTAAGTCAGAGGCTTTGAGGACTCACATTGCAAAAGACTTTGATGGGAGTATTCGCGGTGCTAAGCCAGCCTCACAGGACCTGAGCAAGCATGTCTGAGGAAGTGGTCCTTTCCCCCTGAGAAGAGCACTCCAATTTCAATAGTAAGCCTTTTTGATCATTGGCTTTACGCACTAAACGTACAAAACCAGAATTATTCTCACTGCTGTAGAGGTTTTTTTTTTTTTTTTTTTTTTTTTTTTTTTTTTTTTTTTTTTTTTTTTTTTTTTTTTTTTTTTTTTTTTTTTTTTTTTTTTTTGATCCTTCAGGTGGGTCTTCTACTCTGCTAAGTTTTCTCTAAATCACTTAGAAATTTTGTTTTGCACTTTCGCATCATTTCTGTGCATGTGTATTCTCCAGCTTTGCTTTCTAAGAGTAGTTCTTCCAGAGACGTCGACTCTGACCCTTTATTCTAGTTTTTGACTTTTCATTTGATTTGTTTTAATAAATAAACAAGGAAAAATGAAGAAAAGAAAACATCATCTGTGGTTCTGCTAGGATAATGGTTGTTGTTCTTCTCGTTTGCTTGCATAATGAAAAAAAAAAACTGGAGAGGTTTATTTTTCTCTTTCTCCTTTCCAAACTCACTGCCCCACGTGATGAAACCTTTCCAAGGATAACCCTATTTATGAGCAATTATTCTACAGCGTTTCATTTCTAAATACAGACTCTGGTACCTGAAGTCTTGCTAAATGCAAGGATGGCATTATATAAACAGATACTCCACCGTCATATACCATATTTTGTGTGTGTGTGTGTGTGTGTGTGTGTGCATGCGTGTTAGTGCTCATCTCTATGTTTAAAGGTGTGTGGATTTATCTTTTTCTACCATGTTTCGCCTGGCTTTCTTCTTTCTCCGTGACAGCCAGCCACACTGCCTGTGTGAATACAGCTCCGAATTTTTCCCTTTTGCTACTTAGAAATCCATCTTCCACATTTTGATCAGTGTGCAGTGCGTTAAATACTACAGCAGATGGTGCTTTTTGATGATGTGTTTCTCCATGAAGCCACATTTTGTCTTGTGTGCTGCATTATCAAAAAATCAAACATGTAATTATGCAAATATGTATGCCTTTATAATAATCAAGTTTTATTGTAAATGGTTGATGCACATCAATTTGATCCTGTAGTGCTGTTTTAAGTGTGGTTTAAGTGGCTTTTCAATGTACCCAGAGGCAACACAAACGCATCTCTGGAATATTAATAAAATCCTGAATCTTTGAGACCCCAACTGGAATCTCATTGCTTGTACTGATTGAAATGAAATGCTAATCCTTTCCTTTAAAAAAATTCCCTTTGTTATTTAAAACACTGATATTAGTATGATATGAAGGACCATTTTATTTTAAATTGTATTTTAATGTAGTTGCTAAAATAATGCCTAATCATACTATATTCAGTCTTCACAATGTAAATTTGATGAGACATGAATCCAATCATTTCAAAACAATGAATGCAGTCATGTATTTTAACCAGTCCGGTTTTTCTAATTCCATAAATTTCTACTGCCAGTGGCTGTTTACCAGTTTCACTTTGGGATGCATTAGCTGTCCTTTGTGGGAACATGTATTGTGAATATTCATTCCAGAAACAATTGACTTCTTAAAAAATAAAAAGAAGAACAGGGATTCTTCAAGTTGAAATCCTGTGAGCATTTTTAAGAGGATTATAACATAGACTGTGAAATTTTTTTACTGAGCAGAATCTGGGTTTTATACACTGGATTGTCTCACCAGCACATAATAGTGCCTACCCATCTCTTCCACACACAAACACTCACACATTCTGTTGTGGTTAAACTGAACAGATGGACTGTGGGTACTGATAATCTATGATTGTAAATTATTTTTGCTTGTTTGCTCCTCTTGAAGAGAAATAAAAGGATGAGAAAAGCAGAATACAAAAGGAAGCACAATGTAGCTTGAAAGGAAAGAAAATAACCACATAATTTTCTTTTTCTATTTCCAGTTCTCTGTCTTTTTATATTCACTCTGTTTATTAGGTTTACTCTGATGATGGGATGTGTTTTCAATGGTGGCCGCTCCAGAGTCTTCTCAAGATGAAATACGTACCTTTTTCTCTTTGGTCTCAGGCCCAGGTCCATTCTTACTGTGGACCATTTCTTTCTTCCAAATATGGAGACTCATTTGGTGTTTTCTTTCGTTTTTTTTTTTTTGTCTATTATGTGTATCCTGCCATTGAATCTTGACTCTTTGTGTTTGCAATATGCACGAATCTCTAATTCTCCTTCCCAATGGCCATCTTGTCCCCACTCCCTGTGTCCACTTAGGATGTTCTCTTTGAGCCATCACTCATTGGCTACCTTTTCTACGGTGTCAAGCCTTTATGAAAACTTACGTGAGTTCATCTCCTTCAAATGTTGTGACTTTTGTCCATATCTCTGACTCCTGAAGATATGTGTATACTTAGATGAAAATTTTTGCCAGGGGAAAAGGAATAACAGACTAGTGAGTCCTTTTTTGCTTAGACACTCAGCTATAATCAAATGCTGAAGATACAACCTCAAAGATTCATATATGGAGACATGATAATTCTAATGCCATATAAATGTCTGAGAATCTTTAAGGGCAATTTGCCCGCAGTTAGTCTCATAGGTATCATTTATTCATGCCCATTTTTGCTTCCTGTAGACCATGTAAGTGCTCGTCTTGATTGAACCTCAGCTGTTGGGGTAAGTCATTAAAAATGCTGAGTTTTGTTATTGTAATGGCATTTTCAATGTAAAAATTACACCATCCCAGGGCTATTTCAATTGTACAAGCACACATGCATGAGCAAACACACACTCACATGCACAAATCCGTGTTACGGTAGCTGTTAAATGCTATGTGTGGCTATTTGCATAGGTTCAGGCGAATGCTGGACAGTTTTCCTATTCTAATCTATGTAGTTTCCTTCTTCATTCATAACCAGAGGTCTAGGGATGACTACTGGAACCGAGAGGACCTGAGCCCGAATTCATGTTTGAGTGATCATTAGGGTAAATTTTTATTAATTCCCATGTTGTGAGTGGGTGAGAGCTGACCTGAGGATTTCTAGAAAAAATCATATGGCCAAGTTCTGTTCAAAACTCATTTCCTTCATTCTTTGACTTTTTAACCTTATAGATGAATTTTAAATAAGCTAGGAACAGTGCCCGTTCATTTTTTAAAAAAATAATTGCCTTTGTTTTGCAAGGTAGGATTCACGTGAAACATACATTCATGCTTCCAGCAGTCTTCTTAATCTTTATCAGAAAAATCAATAGCATCCCTGCTTTTTCATTGCTTTTTAAATATGCAAATAAAATGCACTATTTTTCAGCTTTTGAATTTAACTTTAGATGACATGACATTTAGAGCTCAGTTTAGAGATAAAACCACGACAGTAACCTACACAACTGTAGCATTGATTTTAATAGAGTAACAAGAAACGTAGTCACACATTCTGCTTAAGTTCCCCAGCAGAAATTGCCACTGCATCAGAGCCTATTACAAATGCAATTCACTGAGGTCTTATGGGTGACGAAGCTTTAATTAGCATCACATTGTTTTTAAATGTGATTTTGCACTGGTAAAAACAGGATTAGGAATCAAAATATACTTTTATAAATGCCAATTTTAATTGCATTTCCGATGGCATGCAGGTCTTTTAAGCACCCCACATAGCCTCTCACATTGTACCTTTATGTTTGGAGATTACGTTTGCGACATAAAGAAAAGATGGCATGTATTGCCTAATAAAACACCTTTAAATCAGAAGAGGAAGTGCAGTCATTTATGTCATGCAATTCCTCAACCGATAGCACCCACTTCCATCTGCACCTCCCTAACAATCAGTGCCCAGAAAACAGGGAATGCTTGGTAGCTGTGAGCTGCTCAATTCCACTGAAGAGAAGCGAGAACAGGAAGTGTGCCGTGGCCGTGCCTGCTTAGAACAAGCCCTGCTGTCCTCTACGTGCTTCTTTAGAAGACATCTGTCCTTTTATTTAACTTTCCCGCAGCCTTAGTTTTGCTTTCCTGTTTATTGTTGTTATGTGTGATCCTTTTTCTTTCTATTCTGGAAAGTTCCATTTAAGGAATGGCCCACGTTCTTTGCTCAGGGAATATTTTCTAGATTAGAATTAGAAGATAGTTTCCTGAATTTAAGATTTTCTGTTTAAAAAACCCCCACACATTTTATTGTTACATCTCATCTGAGTTTAGAGTGCTTAATAAACGTGTGCTCATTCACCTGTACCAGGCATGTCCCAAAGGTGAACAACAGCATTTCCTCACCTTTGAAGTAGACCTAGATCTGATGACATAGTAGGGGTCAGCAATTTACCAAAGGTGAACTAGTATTTCAGATGGAAAAAATAAGGCCAAAGCATGTATTTCTGTTTCCCAGCTTGCAACCATAATTACTGGAGCTGAGAATGATTAAAAAAAAAAAAAAAACTACAAAAACCTACAAACAACATATGCAGGGCTCTTTTGAAACAACCACAAAAATGTTTTTGTTTATTTTGTGTGTGTGTGTGTGTCTAATAGACAGAAAGAGTGCATCTGAGCATTGATTGTTTAGAGAGGGTCTGAAACTAAATAGCCTGGAGCTGAAAGTGAGTTTTAATTTTGAAAATCTGCCCTAGTGCTATAAATGAAATGGTTATTTGCAAAACTGATTCTCATTCTGTGGCAGCTCTCCATTGTCAAGGCCATTTTCATAAACTATGATTTTGTCCATTTAGCTATATGCTTAATCAGGTAAGACATTTCATAGTCCAATATAAACGCAATTACCTCATTTGTTAGTTGAGTTTCAAATTTTTCAGTGTTCTTTATTTTTACATTTCGTTTCCTGTAATACTTTATCTTGAAAAATTTCAAAGCAGAATAAAGAATGTTAAGAAGAGTAAAATGAATTTGATTGATTTCCAAATCTTGATTTTTCTGGGAGGTAAAAATATCCTCTTTGGCAAGTCAGTGTGGATTTTTAAGTTTTGTCATTTCTCTTTAATTACATCTTAATTTCCTACCGATCCACTAACTAAAGGATTATTGTTTGAATCACTGATAAAGGCAACTGGATTGTCCGGGTGAAATTGAATCAGTGGACCTGGCCTCTTCTGCTAGAAATTGGGTTATGCAACTGCACTGGTTCTATGGACTCAGTAAATAAAAGCAAGAAAGTCTAGCACAGCCAGGACGCCACTCAGTATTTCTCCTATATTAATTCATTGGAATGTTTTTGCTGCACCCTTTAGCACATTGCAGGACAAATCCTAGTGTGGACAAAATTCAATGGAGCTCAACTGTCATAAGATCTTTTATTCTGTTTGCAAATTATGATACGTGGTAACACACAGCTAAACGAAATAAGCTGTCGCTAACTGGCTTCATTTACCCTCTGCGACTTTAACCCACATTTTTCAACATCCAAGTTTGATTTTGTCTCAGTTCTTTCTTGCCCCTTGCCTTTCCTCCACCTTTCAGTTATACTCACTCTTTTCTCCTCTCTTTAATTTCCACTGGTTCTCTTACACGTATTTTGTTCATTTAGCACACCTATCATTTTTCCGCTGACTGAGAGCCTGGAACCCATTCGAACCCCAGCTCACTTCATGCAGGTAGCCTTCTGTAAAACCCAGCCTCATGTGGCTGTATTTTCTGCTACTCATGTGTTGTTTGTACAACATGCTGTGACACTTGCCTGATTGATTGTCCCATAGTTTTGTGTGTGTGTGTGTGTGTGTCTGTGTGTGTGTGTCTGTGTGTGTGTTGTAGATGTTCTACGTCTGTAGCCCTTTTCTATCACTTGCAGTTGCTCTCTCTCCACTTTGCATAAAAATGACCTCGTGAACAGAGATACTGGGAGAAGCAAGGAGTAGTGTGGGATGAGGTAAGGTAAGGGCAGCTAGTTAGACTAGGCCCAGAAAGAGAAGGGTTAGGAGGAGAGGAAACAGAGAGCAAGGGCCCAGTATAAAGATATATCTTCAAGAAAAGTCAAAGTCCTAATGCAGTTATAAGCAAGATTGTCTGGCAACCAGAAAAAAATGTCTGTAAATGTTAAGATGTATTTGGACCTTCTATGGTTACAAGTATTACAAGACCAGGTTCCAACCTACCTCCTCAAGAGTGTGAGCAGGCTGAAATGGCTGCCTCAAATCAGGTGTGGATGTCTGTGGCTTGTAGAAAAGAAAACCAGAACATGAAAATGTCCAAAAATTCCTACAGACATAAAAATACTGCTTCCTACATGCTGACTCATGAAATAAGGTCCATTCAAAAGAGCACTAGTGAAATGTTTCTATCCTTGGTTAGCTCAAGCTATGACAAATGGAGAGCATCCAAGTGAAAATCTGCCAGCATGTGCTTCTCTGGAATCTAAAAAATTTCCCTACTGCCACTTTTCAAACATCATTGTCCAAGGACCATTGAACCAATAGCTTTCAGGCGTAGAAATACACGTATGTACGTATCTCCTTTCAGTAGGTTGCCTCAGCTGTTTCAATTGTCAATTTTTCTCTTCAACAAACAACTTTTGCTATATTCAACGGAAAAGTGTAAGCATATTCTGGTAGCCACAGTCAACGTGTAGTCGTGTTATAGTAGTGATGTTTTAATCATTGTTATGAGCTATGGTTCGGTTGTATGTTTTTTCTTCCAAGTATTTTTGAGTGGTCTTCCTAATACCTGTCTGTGGTTGCACTTGAAACATCTTATATGTTGCCTGGAGTAGAGAACTTTATATCAGTGCTAAATTATAAGACTTCTGACTCTGAGATAAAGGCACACCTGCAGTGTATCTTTACCTCTATTTCTCATGTAGGAGGACAACGGAGATGAGCGGCATGGGAAGGACACAGCCTAGTGGCTTAGAGATCTCACTGCTAGTTCTGCTTCTCCATTGGCTGTCCTCTTCTAGGATTTCTGGGCCTTTAATTTTCTCACGCATAGCAGAAGAGAGTCAAATCTGTACAGATGAAATATCTGTGAATTCAATTTTATATTTTTCCCTTGGGAATATATTCAAAATTTTAGGTCTTGATAATTTATGGGAAAATTAAAGTACCAATGGAATGTGTTTTAAGACATTTTATAAAGCTCTTGGAAACTTTTCTCCAATGGTTTCATGATCTCCTGGTGATTAGATTACTTCTTGTTATACATTTGTTGTGTCTGTTTTACCCATCAGTATTTAAGATCATGCCTAATAAGGTCTTAATTTGTATTTACATAATTAAGTGATAATAATATTGATCCTAATCAATACTTTTGAGCACTTTTTATGTGTCAAACAACATTCTAAAGGCCTTGAACGTACTTGGTCCCAAAGCAACTCCATTACAAAAGTTCTGTTATTATATCTCCAGACTGGCTGTTGAAACACAGAAAACCTAAGTCTCCT
Source organism: Ctenodactylus gundi (assembly GCA_004027205.1). Classification (NCBI taxonomy): domain Eukaryota; kingdom Metazoa; phylum Chordata; class Mammalia; order Rodentia; family Ctenodactylidae; genus Ctenodactylus; species Ctenodactylus gundi. The sequence continues at coordinate 1,039,947 of PVKB01000125.1, forward strand.
CTAAGATCACCTCTGTGGAAGTTAGGGGTTTTCTGTTTGAAACCTAGTGGCACAGGTTATGCCTCATTGCATCTTATTGTTCAAAGAGTCCAAAGAGAAAGCATATTCTTGGCTAATGTTTTAGAAACATTACGCGAAACTTTCACATATCCTATGTAATCACAATTTTCTTACAGAGTAGCCTTGAACCCTACATGACTACTGATTGATTTCTATATTTTGCAGTGCATACTAGAAGCAGGGATTTTGAATGAGGATGCTGATGTTCTTAGAAGGCAACTCCATTTGGAATTCCAGGGACTGAACCAGTACAATCACCAGGGACGCGGAACATCTTCACATCAAAGAGGTGAAGTTAGTCACAAGTGACAATCCAGAGTTAAATAATTAAATTATTTTAGCTGTTAACTGTAAGTGAATGTTGTTTTTAATTGCACTTTAATAATGCCATGCCCTTTGAAACCAAAATTTATGTTTTCTGTCGCTCTGTTTTTGAAGTATGTCTCAGTTTAATTAAACTATTAATGGTAGACAGATTTTAAGTACTTTACATTCTTCACTAAATTGTATCTGTTCAACAAGCATAAACAGAGAAAATCGGGTTGGTAAGGAGTAGATCCACGTCCTGCCTGTGAAATCACTGGCCCTCAGAGAAGATGAGGCCTGGTACTAGATTAGATGTTCACTTTTTGTGACAAATAAACAGATCTGCTTCCAGGTCGTGATTATCCCTGAGTTCATTTAAAACTGAAGGTGGAGGCTTCTCAATAAAAAGCAACAGAAAAAAAAAGTGGACTCAAAGAGGCTGTTGAGTTTTTGGAAAACAAAGTGCCAAAATGCAGAAGCCAAGAATCATACCTGCAATTCTTTTGAGACAATGGCTGCATTTCTATGACGTAACTGACAGTTTAGAGAAAAGAGTCTACAAAAGAGGTTCATTTCCTCTTCTTGACTCTTTCTTGGTTGCCTAATTACAGCTGAGTCTCCTGAAAAACTCAGGAAACCAAACTAAGACAAGGCAGTCCTTTCTTTTTATTGCCAGAAATGACGATTGGTAAACATTGTGTACACCCCACACCTCTCCGCGATGCAATTCAAGAGAATCGATCGAGTCTTGGTGAAAGATCGAGAAGGACTAGAGCAGGATGATTTCCTATTTTTCAGCCCGCTGGTGACATATGCAGATAGAAAGGGGACCCTAATTGGCATACACTTAGGAAGGCAGTACGGTATTGAAATCACACTTCTCTAGCAGGAGGATTTGCTGGGCTACATCTGCTGCCTGTAGTCAAAGATGGAACATGTTGTAATAGAGACAAGTGTGTCCTTCCTTTGTGTGGCAGATCAATCAATAGCTTTTCATGTGATCTTGTTCACTATTATGTTCGTAATGAAACCCTTGTGTGATGTGACAACTGTGGAATAACGTTTAGTCACAAAGCTGGTGTTAACAAGCACAACTGGCACTCTGGTAATTAGACTGATTTCTGGTCTCTTCTTTCACAAATTGTCAATAAGTGCAGTAAGCAGGACAATGATTCCTCTCTCAACAGCTATATTAAGCTTCATATTCTTGGAAATTCATCTACTAGGCTTGTTTGTGGCAATGAATCCATAGAAGAGAAAGAGTATATTGCGATTTTTCCGTTTTGGCCAGTCTGTGCATATGTAAACCCATGTGTGGTTGAGTGAATATACGCATGTGTCCATCTATACTTCTATCCCTATTGTCCAGTCTTATCAGTAAAATTCAAATTAAACATTAGCGTATTTAAATTTAATTAACTGTTTCTTGGCAGATAATGTGACCCAGATGAACAGTGACCCAGTGCAAGTGCTTAGGTTTACAACCCATAAGGCAAAGAGATAAAAATACACATGAAATAGAATGCAAAAACCATAAAAAACTAACTATATTCTTTAAACTTTTGTACAAGAAGAGTTTTATTTGAAATAGAGTTAATTTACACGCTTAGTGCTTGAAAGAAGCCCTGACATACAAATCTAATATATTCCTTATTACCCACCAAGTGATGGGTAAAGTTTGCCCAGATGGGACTTCTCCTTCATGGAACTCAATCCTAGCAGGCAATTTGCAGGACTGACATGCTTCTAGCTACACATGCTTCTAGCTACACGCAAAGCAATTTTCTTTAAAGAAATCACCATTATACAATATCTGGGAATATTTGGAAGCCAAAAAGCAAATCCTAGTGGAATCAGGCTCTTTGTGAAGATTCTATTTTCACACCCTTCTCTCTTTGGGCCCATCCCTCCAGCCCAAAATATTTGTTTGCTACTTGATACACCAACACTTAGAGACAAAGACACATTTTGTCATGTCGAATTTTGTTTTTGTGTTTTTCCCTCCAGACTTGGAATTTCATTCTCTGACGGTTTATTAGATATTGGTTTTGTTGTTGAGTTCCAGTGGCTATTGAAGTATTTCCTTGTACAATGTCATCATCCATCCCAAAAGAGGATTCTTGTGTTACTCTCCAAATTCTTTCTCCTGTCTTCCCACTCCCACTCTTGTTGCTTAATGTCAGTGTCCAACCTGAATATGTCCATCGGAAAGGTCTTCATGGTGATCAAGGCCAAGCCCTCAAGTTCACGAGCACAATTTTCTACCCAAGTGGCCTCATGAGGCTTATTTTCTCATATAGTGATTCTCTGTGGGTTTATGCAATATCCTTATCAGACATTTACCACGAGTACAGAGACGAGAATATAAAGACTCTGTCCTCACTGTGCCCACAGCCCTAATAGAAGAGACAGACAAGCAAACTAACAATATCAAGAAAAGGTATTAAGTTGGTAAACAGGGTGAGAACAAGTACCAGGTACGGCATTAGACTCAGATTGAGGAAAAGGAAAGGCCCTCATGGAAAAATGAATCTTTCAGTCATAAATTAACCCAGAAACCATCCTGCCAGAGAAAGAAAAGGCAGGTACTACTGTGGGGTTGGGAGGCTGGTGGGTGGGTCTGTACAAAGGCACTAAGGTTTGAGCTAAGATAAGAGATTGAATGAACCTAGAGTAGTATGGATTATATGGCAATGGCAGATGAAAATGAAATTAATCATACTAGGTATAAAACAAATAATAAAACTTTATGCTATTTTAAGAGCTTTGTCTTCACCCAGAAAGCAATGATCAGGCAAGCAGGGAATTAAATCAGAAATAATATAGGTTTATAGGTTTGAGGGGTTTCTTTGAATGAATCCACAATTGGCAATTGGTTGATTGATTGATTCAACAACAACAAAAAAATCCTCAAATTCTCTATGGTTCTCATTACATTTTGAATCACCAGAGGTGGTAAATATGAATAAGATATGATTTTTCTCCAAAAAAGTATTGCTATTCTGGTCTAAGTCTAGCAGAAAGGACAAAAAGACTTCACTATAGGACCACAGGGGCTCTGAAGGAACAGGAACCCGAGTTTCAGTACATGTAGTGGGGACACTTAGCTATCTTCTAAATATTAAAATCCTGGAGTAACTCAAATTCAGTACCTACCAAGATGAATTAAACATAGCCTTGAATTAAATATATTTTATTTCACCTTCCATATATATATTGAGGCAGTTGTAATTGTTTTCATTCCATGATTAGAAAGCTGAATCTCAGAGAGGCAGCTCGCTTGCCCAAGGTCATACAGCTCATAAGAGATGAATATAAGATTAAAATAAAACTCAATCTGACAGTGTCTTAGTTACTTTCTTGTCACTGCGACTCAATACTTGATATACACAAATTAAAGGAGGAAAAGTTTATTTTAGCTCACAATTTCAGAAGGTCTCTGTCCTTTCATGGGCAGCTGTCCATGATAAAAATACCTGATTGGGGCACAGGTGGAGGCAGCAACTCATGGCATTGCAAACCGGAAGCTAAGTCCCAGGAGGAAGGGAGGAAGTAGCATATATCTCTCCAGGTCCTGTCTCAGTGATCTGCCCCTTCTGGGTTCAGCCTCAGTGTTCCATCTCTTACACAGCCCCTAATCCACCATATACCTGCAATCTATAGTCTACCACATGCTTATCTCCCTTCAATAATCCACCACACACCCATAATGCACCCCTCCAGACCAGGCCCCCATTTCTTAATTGTGCATGGTTGCACAGACAATTAACAACATCAAATACATGTCACTTTGAGAGGGTATTCCAGATCCAAACCACTACAGACAGTAAAGCCCAAATATGCTTGCTACTATATAATTTTTTTAAAGGTACAAAATTTGTAATTAGACATAGCCACTCTCCTGGGAGCCTTTGAACATAGAGCAAGCGCTACTCTCTTCATTTTGAGTATGCTGGTCTTGGTCATCTAGCGCTCAATTGGCACAGCCTGGAAGCTAGGAGAGTTCTAAACTTCAGATTTCCACTCAAACTTGCTCTGGACACAGACTAAATTTACAGATGTTAAGTCAAAAGATGGAATAGCCAAATTTAAATAGCCAGCAGTATGTCCTTTCATAAGAGCTGAGACCCGGCTTTCACACCATCACAAATCCCTAACTCTGGAAAGGAGAATGAAACAAAATACACCAATATGCTCACTGCTTGACAGTGGAATTTAGTGATCATTTATAAATCTGCCACATATTGTAAATCTGATTGTGAGGGAGCTGGGGTAAGAGTTGGAACTTTACTGTGAAATATATGATTGTCTTTTATCCCCATCATTCATGGCCCTTTGCCTACACCTATCCCTCCCATGTTGTCTCACTGGTCTTTAATAGCTACAATTTAAGCCTCTTCCATGCCAGGAAAGGCACCTGATCTCATGTATTCCTGATAACTGCATGAGTTTATTAAAAGGAAAGTAGAAGCTTCTGGACAGTGCTGTAGGTCATGTTGCCTAGTGAGTTGGAACCAGAATTTAAACTCAATTGTGCCTCTCTTTCCTCGCTCTATTACTCACCCTCTTGGGAATGAGACAACTAGTGAAGGATAACAAATATTGCAGAATATCTCCTAGAAATATTCCCCGCACCCTCTCAGCTGCTATTCGGAGCCCATTCCTGCCTAATTCCTAGTCTTCAGGTTAAAACATTTTTCTTGCGGTCCTTAAATTTTGTGACCATCCAAATGTCCCTGGCATGTTTCTCATCCACATGTTTTTCTACACCCTGTCCCCAACACCATCTTCTATTATCTGCACGACTACTTTCATCAGACACAAAACCACAGAGCTGAGTCTTTATGCCCTCATGGAACCTTTTTTGCAAAAGGAGACCAAGTTAGATACCCTACAAGGGTATTAATAATGTAGTGATGAAAATAAAGATGAATTTTTGAAAGAATTTTTGTTGCAAATGAGAAATGAATGGCAGAGAAGCAAATGTGCACACAGAGAGACCAATTAGAAGGCCACAGTGTAATGCCTTGGAAGAGATGGCCTTAGCTTGTACCAGGACAGTTCCAGTGGAGGTTAATAACTTCAGAACGCAGACTGTGGAGGATACTGCCAACTCTGATGCTTCGCTGTAAGATTCTCTTACTCTGTGGCCCTAAGTTACCTAAACCTCACTGTGTTTCAATTCTCTCACTTTAAAAAACGGGGCCACGATATAACAGTGCCTACTTCTAGGAGTAAAAATATTAAGTGAATTAATATATGTAAAAGTGACTGGCCCCTAGTTAGCACTACAGAAATGGAAGCTGTTACTGAAAGCAGTGGAAATAGAATGAGGAAAGACAGGCCGTAGGAAGATAAGATATGTAAGCGGTTTAGTTGATTTCCTGTGGGAGAAGAGTAAGTCGTGTCTAGAATAGTTCTGTCCATACTGTCTGGGAGCACTCACTGCTGTCTCAGCCTGCAGGCCCAGTGAGTGCGGATTGTAAGGCGGGAATGTGAGGACGGGAGAAGACCCAGGGAGTAGCGCCGGGGAGGTGGTGATTGGTCATTGTCTGTGCACGCTTGAGATCGTGAGAAATTTCTCACTCAATAAAAAGCCATGAGCGTGAAGCCAATGGATTGTTGGTACCTACTGTATCCTTTGCATCTTATGTCCTTAGTAAGCTGAGAGTCAGAGAAATGGTGTAGAAAATTTGAGTATCCAGCAATGGTAGGCATGCCTTTTTCCCTGACGACAGCCCCCGGGACTGTCACTGCACCCCACTGCCTCAAAAGCCATCGTGCGACATCTAGATTGCAGACCTGGGTCCCGGGATGGCAGTGTGGGAGAAGCTTCAGGCCGGGGCTGCAGATGATGAGGATGATCTAGTGTAAGAGTAGGTGCTCCACGTTTGGTCACCAGGGGAATACAGATCAAAACAACCCTGAGCTTCTGTGTCACTCCAGTGAGAACCACTTTCATAAAGAACCCCAAAACCAGCTAATGTTGGTGAGGTTGTGGGTAAAAAGGAACACTGTTAGTGGAATTGTAACCTGGAACGACCCCTACAGAAAACAGTTTGGAAATTCCTTAGAAAGTCCCTAAAAAAAACTGAAGTCATCATATCATAGATAACACGCATACTTCAACTTACAGCAGAAAGTCTCATGACAGCTAAATCATGGAAACAGCCTTTGTGTCCAACAACAGAGGAATGGATGAAGAAATTGTGGTCCTTATACACAATGGAATATTATGCAGCCATAAAGAAAGACAGATAATGATGCATGTGCAAGAAAAATGGGTCACCTCGAGTCAGTAATGCTTAGTGAAATGGATCAGACACCAAATATTAAATATGGCATGGTGTGTCTCATATGAGATTGCCGTAAATGCATGTATAAAAAGATCTCATATTTCTGGATGTTGTAAAACAATGATGCGCTGTTGAAGTGCGGGACCTGTTGGGGGGAGGGGGGGTTGGACCAATAGCGATTAAAGCAGAAGGGGTGGATCACGGGGGCAGGCTCTGGGAGAGCAGCTCCACCCCCTCCGCCCTCACAGGGCTTCTTATGTGCTATAAACAGCCGACCTCCTGCTCTGTCCCCTGCCATGTGCTTCTACCATGACCAAGTATCCAGGTATAGGATGTGAATTTTTGAAACTGTGAGCTAAAATAATCTTCTTTTAAATTGTGATGTTGGGTATTCTGTCCCAGTAATGAGAAAGTAACTAAAACAATGCTGTATATAAATACTAAAGTGTTTTAAATTTTTTCATTGTAATATTTAAGAAAACAAGCAAAAACCTGGCAGTTGATTGGGTTGCAGTAGTAAACAAAGTCGAGATTGCACTCTCATTAAAATTTGCTTCTAAATAACAAACAAACAAATGAATAATATAATGATTCAAGTTTTTCTTTATGTGCTATTGTTCTGTAGTCCACACAGCAATCCCTTTCACCCTAACAAATGACTTTCTGTTTTGTTTTGTTTTAGTCATCTAAGGTGATTGGCTGGAGAACAGACAAATCCTCGATAAGTGGTAAGAATCACTTCCACGTATCTGTGCCCTATCTCCAGTGGCTTCATCTCTGGGTAGTTAAGCCAGTTCACCCCTATTTTCCCTTGGCAACTGACAGAAAGTTCTTAAGCCATTTCCTGTTTTTGTTTTGTTTTGTTTTGTTTTGTTCCCCCCATGGGAATGATCTTAGATATGAAGAAAGGCAGAGAAATGTGGCTAGACAAATGTAAGGTCAGCTTCAGTTCTATTGCTCTGGATGAAGTAAGAATTTTGGTGAGTATCCAATCATTTGAATAACTTTATATCTTAGGAAATTTTAACATAGAACACGAAGTCTTCTCATTTCCACTGTTTCTTCAGAAAGCAATCCCAGAAATGTGATATGAAATAAACTTGGTCTATTTTTATTTATTTTCTAGACCTTTAAGAAAAATTTGGAAGAGGAAGGTATAATGTACGATGAGGTCTCTTCTCATGGCTGTGCCTCCGCAGCGTGTCTAGATGTCTTATTAAGTCTCATCTGTTCTCATGACAGTACCCCAGCGATTCATTCTCAAAACAGTTTTGTCTACCAGTCTTATTGCTTATAGATATATTCTGGAAGAATTAAGATAGTCTCTTAATTTCATAGTCAACATTTAAGTATGAAAACTTGTAGAAAGTTTCCCTACCAAGAGTGTAAGAACATTTTTCTTTAGGAATACTTTTTGATTTTAAGTGCAGCAGTCAGCACTTGCCAAGTCATGCTGTGGTAACAAATAAACCTAAATTGCAAAGGTTTTTCACATTGTCCAGTAAAAACCAGTTTGTAGAAGTTCTAAAATGAAGTTACGCATTTTAAGAACAAACGTCACCTTTCAGTAAGATACATTCTGTTTGCTTTATTAAAGGTAAAACCTTTACTATCCCTTATCCACTGATTTTCTTTCAATTTTGTGTTTGACGTAGTATTTCTTTCTAACACGCCATGATGATTCAGTTACTCTATTGTGCGTCTCACACCAATAAAATGTAAGTTCAAGGAGGACAAGATTGGCATCAGCTTTGTTCACTGGTACAATTATAAAGGAATTAAATAGTGCCTGTCACAAAGTAAGCAGCTCTTGAGCAATAATTGTCAAACAAATGAGAACCCTTTCCAGGGATGGACAATGCTGAATGTTCTCCCTACTCATGCAACAAGCCTTTCAGGACGGGAAGCTTCTCTGCTGCGTGGTTTCCTCAGCCTGACACCCTCTTAATGGAAGATCCAGAACCTTGGGAACACTGGCCTCCTTGCAGACAGAAAAAGGCAATGGAAGCATCAGTGCTTATACTTCAGCTAGTGGCACAGTTTATTTCCACTAACATGCCCTGAGCCAAGGCTTTGGACTTAGCAAAATGGTTAGCAAAATGGTATAGCAAGCAGCGGAGGCGTATTAGTGCATATTCCTCTCACAGGAACAGTCAGTGGATATTTGAGGCAATGATTAAGTCCACCACACTGGGGTTCTAATTTTCTTTCTTTGCAATGCATGTGGAAAAAAAAGTTACCTGAAAGCGAAGAAAACAGTTCTTAGTGTATCCATATTCTCTCAAAAGATTGGCTTCTATGCAATAGGAAGTGATAATGGGGATCTAATTGATAGTTTGAGGGTAACTAGCTGAGGATAATTGTTCTAAAAGAGATCACAATTAGAAGTCAATCTGAATTTTTCTAACTAGGCATTCCCATGTGGCCCCTCTGCCTTTTTCTCTTGTTATTATGCATTCAAAGGTAGTAACTCTCTGACAATGTAGTAACCATAACATTGCATACTTTCAATACTAGGCAGAATTCTCAATGCAATATTCAAAATGGTAATTAGTCACCTAAGTAACCATCCTCTGAGGCTTAAGAAACACCAAGCTAAACATACTGCAAAGCTTAATTGAAACAAACTTCTATGAAAGTTCACAGCCTTTACCCAAAGATCTCTTTAATTTTGAATATCAATAGAAAATACATGGCATAATTTTTACCGAATGTAAATCAGGGTGTTCAGTGTTTAAGTTAGAGAAGAAAAGCAAGCATAGACCTTGAACGAAAAGAACAGAGAGCAAACTTACCGAATTTACTTGCACGAAGTTGATTTTGAGGTTGTTCTATGGAAAAATCAAGTGCACATTGTCAGCTGATCCTGAATGGTTCAGTAAGTTTTTTAAGCAATGAAAAATTAGTAGACATCTAGACATCTTACCAAAAAGGAAATACAAAGGACAAAATAAATATACAAAAAATGGGCTGTAGCAAACGTCAATAAGAAATCTAACTTTACAACAACAATGAGAAACTACTGTGTACTACCTAGAATGGCAAAGTTGAGAACACGACAACACCAAGGCTTTTAAGATGAGGACCACAGGAACATTTATTCTTTGCTGGCAGGAGTATGAAACAACAGAGTAACTTAGGAAACACCTGAACAACCTTCGTTATTTATTCAAAAGAGTTTTAAAGCTCTGTCCATACAGTATCCTGCATGCAGACATTTACAGCAGCCTTTTATAGTTCAGGGCCCTTACTCAAAATTACTTACTTTTGAATATCAATGGAAAATACATGACATAATTTCTATCGAAATCAATCAGGAAAGAAACCAAGATATTTTTCAGTAGGCAGATGGTTAAACTCTGGTTCATCCAGAAAATGGAATATTACGCATATTAAAATAACACCTACTAAGCTGTGAAAAGACAAAGAAAATGTAGATGCATGTTATTAACCTGAAGGAGCCAGTCTAAAACTGCTACATACTGTGTGTTCTTCCACGAGGACAATATAGACCCATCAAAACTATGTAGATATACAGAATGCAGCAGTTTTCTTGGTTTGATTAAGGAAAGTGAGTATGAATAGCTGGAACACAGAAAAAATTAAGAGAATAAAATATTCTACATGATATTAAATGATGGGATACATATCACAATATGTTTGTCTAAACCATAGAATATAAGATGGTAAGGGTGAAGTCCTACATTAAATGAAAGAAAAACCTGATTTGTTGATTTATTCTGTGTTGTATTACTGTGGGTTACTAAGGATAATAGCAGTGAGGTGGTGCTGGTGAGGAATACGTAAAGGTAGGGAACAAGTCGAAAGACAGGTATCTTGGACTGTATTGTTCTACGAACCTAAAAGCGTTCTAATAGTATTTATCCAATGTTATCCAAGAATATTGGACTGACAATGATCTTGACATAGACACAGCATTTATTTGAGTAAAAATTTGTAATTAATAGACAATTTGTAATTGAATATATTGGTGATTTTTCACTGATTCAGCAGATTAGTTGATGGAACTCAGCAGATTAGTTTTTGGAATTCTAGCTTAATGGTGGTGTTGTGTAGTCACAGAATTAAAGCTATCAGATTCAGTAGATCCATTGAATTTTGTCCTTCAATTTTATTTGCTTTTTAAGAATTCTGTTTGAATTCTCTCCTTCTCTATGGAGGGAACAAAGTTTTCCACGACCCCCCCCACACACACACACACTCACAAACACAATCTGACATATCTATTTTAAGAAGAATCTTAGTGTTCGGTGAGCATCAAAACACTTTCGTCTCTTAACTGAAGCAAGTTACTGCTGCTCTTGTAGGGTTCTGTCTAAACTTTAAAGTTATGTTGCATTTGGTATGCACAAATGAACAAATTACACAAAATAAGAATGAGAACGATTCCAATTACTCTGAAATTTTGCATCAATCACAGTTGAAAGACTCAATCAACTGGTTTGGCCAATAAGTAAAATTGCTCCACAATTTTCTTGGTTCTAAGTTAGATTATTGTACTCAACAACTATAATATGGTTTTATAGAACACATAGAACGTGTTTTGTTACACTTAATCACATAATCTCACATTCACAGATCCAATAAAGCAACAACTGTGGAAAGCCCTTTAATGGGAGACTCTACTTTCCATCCGTTGTAATAATTAACACTGCAATTGCCTGATCTCAGATTTTCTAAAATAACTCAGTGGAGTCTTCAGTTTGTGCATACGCCCTCTCTCTGCCTCACCTGGGACTTTCTTTTATGTTGAGACTCTGGATAAAGCAAGGAGATATAACTGCACATATAGCTGTCCAGTGTAGTTTTCCTTGTCTGATACAAAGAAAAGCCTGCGACCACACCTTCTACCGGAATTGGTTAAATTTACCCCCGATTGTTGTTTGTGGTTTGCCGATTAGTTTTGCTAATGAATTAACTAGTGCGCCGGACCACTTGCAGAGCTATTCTCAGCGTAATGAATGTAATTATTTAGCTCTAAACCGGGACAGCATCTTTCTTTCTCTGTGACAAGCGTAATTCTTTCTTCTCCTATTAGCTAGGTGCCCTGGTCTCTGTAAACTAGTTATTGACCTCCTGGTCGGAGGAGCTTCCCTGTAAGCTCCCGTTCCGTTCCCTTATTTAACTCAAGCGAGCTCCTGTAATTCCTCCTCCACCCGCGAGGTGAGCATGTAAAGGGTTCATTGTTCATTTATTGTGAGTAAGGCAAGGCGCCGGGGAGCTGTCCTCAGATAGATGCTCACACTCCCGAGCCCTGCTTACTTGTCCCTGGTTATAATGGATACAAAACCGTATGGGGCTGAGCCAGCATCATGTAAGCTCCGCAGGAAATCCGCGGCAATGAATCACGGATCCGGGCTCCTGCTGAGGACTGTGTGTCTGAGCAGCCTACAAATAGACAGAAAAGCAGCTTAAGCGAGTAGCTTTCATATGACAGGAATGCATATATTACACATAAGAAGAGACTATTTGGATAAGGATGCTAATATAAAAAGGAGGGTCATAATTCTTGCAGCCAGACGCCGAGCTCACAAATCGTTGGCGAAGAACAATGGCCCCTGGGCCCACATTGACGTGTTTCAAGCGTATCTTCTGCCACCATTTAATATCCCCCCACCCCCCTTTTTTAAGTCACACGATATTGGATCGCCTTGGCCGTGATGTATTTTGTCAGGGCACTTGCGATGAAACAGAGAGAAATGTGACCGGCGAGGCCTAAAGTAAAGAGTAGATGTCACAAATTAAAGAAAAAGCCACTGCCGTCGTTCATGACCAAGCTTCCTTTTGAAACTGGTGAAAATTAAAGGAGTTTAAAATGACAGAGGAAAGATGGTGTGTGTGCATAAGGATTTGGGATAGTGTGTCCTTTCTTTCACAGTTCCTTTACATAGCTATAAGTTGTAACAGACTGTAAAAGTATAATTGTGCTATTTAAAGTAAAAGGAAGTAGTAAACACCCTCACCTTAAGAAAAGCTGGATAACACTTTCATTAAATTTTTATGTTTGAATAATGATTCTTTGTAATACCTTTTTCTAGACTGTAACTCCTAGTCCTTTAAAGAAGAGTTTGGCTTATTAATCGTCTCCGATGCCACCCTCCACCCTGACTCCCACTCCCCCCAATTTAGTTCTAAGAAGATAAGGGTTTGTAACTATGATGTGATATGTATGTGCACAAATACTCAAGTTCAGTGTAAACATTATGTATTGCATATATGTGTATTAAAAAAGAGAAAAAATCAACACTATGTAGGCTCTTTGCCAAAGATTAAGTCACAACTTTAGCCTATAAAAAAACAGCAAAAAAGAATAACTTAGCTTGACATTCAAATTGAAATATTGCTCTCAACAATTAAGAACAGCCTAAGAATTCTGAGATAAAGAAAAGGCAAGTTAGGACCAGGTCTATTGGGAAAAACAAGATTATAGCAGAGAGTTCACAATTTGGAGAGAGGAAGAACATAATCTGCACGCTTTCTTTTCAGGCTCTTTATGTATAGGTGTGGTCAAGGAAAATAGTCATACATGTACATAAACATGTTTACATTTGTCCCCATGTAGAGTCCCTTGACTTACTGAGCCAGCCATAGGTGTATAAACATAGATGATATTAATTAGTTTATTTTTTCTGGAACTAACAAATAGGTCCCAAACAAGGAATTTTCTCAGTGATGTAAACTCTATGAATATTACAGGGAAGAAAATGAGGTAGCCTTAAAAAAAAAAGAGATAGAATTACAGCAAATAACAGTGGGGAGGTTTTTGAATCTTTTGATGGAGATGTTCTGTTACAGGCTTTGTGAGCATGTGGCATTACCAGGCATTTGATATAAAATAACACATCTATCAAATAAAAAGAGAGATAGCATCACATTCTCAAGTCTCAGACCAAACTACAAATCTCACCCATCTGAAATCAAAACTTCTTTGGCCAATTGAAAAAAATGTAACAGCAATAACAAAACGCTAAAGCTTCAGAATGAGACAGATGAGATTTGTTAGTACATTGCTAGCTCTATGTGTGCCACAAAGGCTTTAACATAGAATATGCTCGATAAATTTTTTTAAAATAAAGTCATAAAATTTGTCAGTTGATTTATGTTGTTGATTTGATAATTTAGAAAAAGAATGTAAGAAGTGAAAACTGACAGTAAAAATTACATTTTTGTCATGATTTAATACATGGATATTAACTTAGATACAAAGTGTCCCTTGCCCTCTTTATTGGTTTATAGTTAGGTGAGTTACCTGAAGTTTGTTACAATCCTTTTCTGTTCTTTCTTTTACCTCTTACTTATAATGTTCGTATTTATGTATTAAAGGTACTTGGAATTTTTATAAATTAAGTGACCTGGGGTTATAACTAACTCATCAACAAGTGGCCTAACTCCTTTTTAAATTGTTTATTCTCTTCTGTTATGAAATACGACTGTTGAGTATATTAAGTTGTTCTTACTGTATTATTACTTGAGAAAGTATCAAGGGTCAATTTTTAGAAATATATTCTGTTATAAAGATATTTTTTGTGCCATCAGCACCATGTTTGATCATTATTGATTTATGATAATTCTGGAAGTTTGAGTTGGCAAATCCTTCTACCTTGTACCTCCTCAAAATATTCCTGACTGACATTGGGCTTTGTGTTTTCACATGAATTTTTGGATTAGCCTATCAAATTCCATGAGAAAACTTGTTTTGAAAATTGAGTTTGTATTAATTACATTAATTTGGTAGAAATAAATACATAAATAATTATGGGTCTCTTTACCACCTATAATGTATACATTTAACTGTTTCATATGTTCGGTCTCCACATTGTCTTTAAACATAGCTTCATTATTTATGACATAAAGATTGCAGATCTTTCCTAAAATGTATTATTGCCTTCATTTCACTTTCTGTGCCCCTTTACTGGCACTTTTTATTTTTTCATGTTGGATTTATGTCTAGAATACTTTGGTTATTGGTTTATTTGTTATCATATTATCTTGAGTTTTCTATGCACATAACCATATTGTTTCTGATATATCCAAATTGGTGCCTAGGTGTTTTTTTCCTCTGTAGTCTTTTAAAACAATTTAAAAGTTCTGTTGTTTCAATTCTTTAGAACATTTTACATACAGCTGATATTATTTGCATTTAAAACATTGGCAGAATTATTTCAGTCTGCCAAGTCTATAATGTGATATATAAATAATATAAACTTTAAAATCGTATTTTAATTATTCAGTAGATTTCTTTCTGTAGCTTTGTTTGTAGGTCAGTTTAGTAATATATAGTGTTATGGAAATTATTATTTAAGTTTTCAAATTTATAAGCGAAAGATTTTTCATTACATACCATAAAATATATTTAAATTTATTATTTAATAACCACATTGTAATACATTATTACAAAAACATTTGAAACATATTCCTAAAAAACTTTATCCATAATTTTTTTGTCATTCTGAATGGTAGTTTTCTTTTTTTACTCATAATTAAATCAATTGTTTAATCATAGCAGAGAATCACGTGAATTAATTTTTAAAATTTTTCTCATGGAACCATGTTTATTTTTTCCATTTTTGTTGTTGTTGTTTCTATCTCAATAAATTTCTACTCTTCTCTGTATTATTTTATTTTCTCTGTGTACTTTCTAGGCTGAACTCCCTTTTAAAATTTCTAAATTTATATATGAACTCACCAATTTTAAGCCATTCTGTTTTCATTCCTTATATTCAAAAATAAACCTTTATCTACTAACCACTTTAGTGCTATCATAAATTCTAATATGTAGCCTTTATTTTCAATTTTAAATGAATAAAAATGCATTTGTATTTGAACTCTTACACAAATGTATTCAAATTCCATGAAATATAAAATTATTCAATTTTTTTTGTGTTTCAACATTGATGCAATGCAATGATTATTTACTTACTTACTTACTTACTTACTTATTTATTTATTTGCTGCTGAAGTTGGGGGTCAATGGCCTTCCCCTTGCACTATTTCCCAGCTTATTTGGTTTTGATTGTTGAGACAAGGTCCCACTCTCATGGAGTCTGGGTATGAGCTTGTGAAACTTCTGCCTAAGCCTTCCAGAGAGTGGCCATTACAGGTATAGGCCACCAGCTGTGGTGTAACTGTTTTATTAAGAGAATATGATCTATATCATATCGATATTTTTGCTTTCTGTAAGAATTTCTTTGAAGTTTATTATGTCATGAATGTTTCATTTTGCCTCAGAAAGATGCCCAGAGTTACATATAAATCTATCTTGATAACTAAGCTAACCAGATATTTCTTATCCTTATTAACATATTCTGCATATACTCTACCAATTATTAAGAGATTTTAAACTCAGCCAACAAGAACGTAGATTAATAAGAGAGTTTAAACTCAGCCAATAAGAATATGGATTAACCAAATCTTTTTTGTAGTGCCATTAGTTTATTTTCAATATATTTCAAGGTTCTCTCTTTAGGTACTAAAAAGTTCAGATGATCTCTACTTCCATAAAGAATCACCCTTTGATCATTGTGCTGTGACTCTTTTATGTTTTATAATATCTTTTGTTCTATTTTATATTAACACTGACTCTACTTCTATTTTAATTAGAATTTGCGTGGCATGTCTTTTCCAGCTCTATCTGCTTTTCCTTTTTGTTTATGTGTTTTAAACGTGTCTTTTCCAAGTAACAAGAAAGTTTTTAAAAATAAGCTGAAAACTTTATTTTTAACTATAGCATTTAGTTTATTTACATCTGTGTGCCAGTGACATAGCTACAAATCTTTGTGGCATTTTATATTTTCCTTGTTACTTATCACGCCTTCGAGGTAGGAGCAGAAGTCTTCTTTTTTTCCTTGGACTGTAGATTTGTACTTTTACTTTTCCCTCTAACTCATTTAAAAATACATTTTATGTTGTTTAGCAAATTCCTTTCAAATTTTAGTGCACTGGTTAGTAGCTATTCCAAATTCAATCAAAATCCTTATGTACTCTTAAATAATGCAAAGATTCAAAGCATTAACTTAAAGTCCTTTCAGTTTTACACGTATTGTTGCTTGATATCTTCCACAGAGAGTTATCATCATACTTGTAAATTTTATTTCAAGAAATATTTAGATGTGTTTTGCTTTGCCAGTGTACTTGACTTCTATTACTTTTTCATATTTCCTTTACTTTGAGATCTTCCTTTTCCTATTTTACATCTCAGACCCCACTTTTCAGTCTCTTCTTGCTAAAGTGCTTCTTAGACTCTCTTTCTGTGACGTAATATGAGTGAGATAATGAGGATGCTAGCTTAGAGGTGTTTTATGTACACTAAGATGAGGACTTATCCAACTAAATTCTGTCTTGGCAGTTTACTCTCAGAATTTTTGTCATTATTCTTAAAGTAGACTTATCTTTTATTCTTTATTTTATCTTATCTTGTTGATGTTTTTCATTTAATGCATTTTGCGATTTTACTGTGATCTGTGGGGTAGCAATATAAGATTATTTTATCCACTTATCAATTTATTCCTTTCTTTAATTCAGTCCAGGATTGTCATATTTTTAGTGAGACTTCAAAATGTTTAGCTAGTACCTAGTGTGGTGGGCTGAGGAATGACCCTTCAGTGGTACAACCTAAGGCCTAGGAAGTTATAAATACTAGGAATGTTATGTGGCAAAGGAACTTTTGTCACATTTTTTTTTTCTCCTCTCTGCTTTCTCTTAGAAGTGGACAATATGCTAAATGACTCTTTTATTGAACATTGAATCCATTGGTTATGTTTTCTAGATTTTTTTATTTCAATCTTTGTTTAGATTTGCTTTCTCTTAGTATCTTAACACCATCTTACTGCATTTTAATGTAAGTCCTCTAACATTCCAATAAATTTTACACATATTTATATTGAGATCTCTTAGCTCTGCCTCTGAAAGTTGCAGGGATTTAAGACGAAAGCACAACAAACCAGCTGACCCTCTCTCACAATGGATTGTTTCTTGCTTGCTAGCAATGGTGAATTGTGAGGTTATCGTTGGTTAGATTGTTGCTGTGTTTCTCAGATACTTGGCTGGATACATAGCTTTCTAGAGTTGATTTGAATGGGTACATTTCAGATACCACCAAAGTAGCATCACCCTGAAAGTAATTTTAGATTGCTTCTTTTCGAAGTTTAGAGATTCCCACAATACGATGAATATTTATAATTATATTCCAAAGTAGGCCCGCATGCAGAAATGTTCCAAAAGATTTTCTTTCTACTAGATCCTAGGAAAATATGAAAAACTTCGAGTTTCCTTACACATTCCTGGTGGTGGCAGCAGGTTTCCTCGCTCTCCCCCATGTTCTGGTCTTGTTTTAATTGAGGATCTCCCCAAGATCTAAGCTTTGGTGTCTCAGTTCTCGCTCACCTCCTTTTGTTTGTCCACTGATGTTGACCCAAGAATCTCTGTGTTCCTACAGAAAAACTCTCTCAGTGTAGCTTCCTCGCTACCTTCTTGCTTTCAGACTTTTTCTTTTCTTTCCTAGTTCCTGTCCTTCATGATGTTCTCAGCTTTTTGAACAACTTAACCTTTAAAAGGATGATTGTCATAGTTTATCAAGTGTGAGTGGGGCTTTGTGGTGAGAAAAAATTTCATAAATCTTTTTTACCATTTCTCTGGAATGAAAACATGTACAGATATTTGCAAAGTAATATTTAAAAGCAACCTCCTCATAAGACAAGGATTTTTTTTCATGCTGTTGATGAAGATCCTAGGAAAATGTTCAGTATGACGGAAAATTTGGAGGTTGTATTTTGTTAAACATCCAAAATCTGGGATTCACCTTCAAAATTCAACCACTGATTTAGATTTCAGTTGGTTTTTAGAAATAATTTAATTTTCAAGACTAATTTCTTCAATGAAGAAGATGCCTATAAAATATATTCCCCTTTAAACTATTGTCATTATCCTAATATGCAAAAGTCTTTTGTTTTAGAAATAATTATCTAAATCCCAATGTCAGTAGCTCATGGATTGAATATAAATTAAATGATTGAAATATGATATTTAATGAAACTTGATTTAGCCCTTGAGCCTCTTAAGCTTATTTTCCCTCTGTTATTTTTGTTCTTTTTCTAATAAAAGGATTAGAGTGTTGATTATAATACATTTGGATATTAAAGGAAAAATGATAAGAATCATATAATTTGTAAATGCCTATTAAGTGATTACCATTACCAGATATTGTGATAAATGTTCTCTATATGTTTTTTAGTTCAATCCTCAGAATAATCCTATAATATTAGTATAATTTTACCTATTTTTTAGATATGAGTGCTAAGGCTTTATAAAGTACCCAAGGTCACCCTGTGGGTAAAACGCAAATCCGGGATTTGAATATAGATCTATTGGACTTCCTCATGTTTTCTTAACCCTCTGGAAATATGTAGTCTATGTAAAAAAGACATATAAAAATAATAATGATTTGTAGTAAATATGTAAATGTATATAAATATATATTGCCTGAGTCCTTGGTTTCTGGGGGAGGGGTAACTTCTATGAGTTTGAAATGCCATACTTGATAGAAATGTCTCTGCCTGAGGTCATACAAGACACTGCTGCAATCTGACCTGGGGTAGGGACTGTCCCTTACAATTGTATTTGGAGAGCTGATTAAAAGGAACATCCAACAATGTGGTTTAGAGTACATATGTTAGCAAACTGAGAATTGGTTGACTGGGAAATAGGTGCTTCATTTGAGTAATCAAACTATCATGCTTACATGATAGTGGTACAGTGAACATTCAGAACACAGTAGCTCGGGGAAATTTCCTGGTTTGCAATACTCTGCATGTTGTCGTATATTTGTGACAGGGGGCAATGTGCCCTGACTCCATGGGGAAAAAAATCGCCAGAATTTCTGTGTCAAACACCTTTCTGGACTCTAAAATCTTCTACTTCTTTTGTCACTTTATCAATTTTAACATGAATCCTTCACATATAATAAACTATAATCATATATGCAGCAGCTTTAAATGAGTTCTTCTATGAGTTCTTCTGGAGAATAATAGAAACTTAATAGAACCCAGAACTTGGTTTACTTTCAGAAGTGAGTGTGTACTGTGTCCCTCTAACAGTTTCATTAGTTAAAATAGCAAACAGGGAATTATAGAGAGTAAGCAATGAGGTCACAAGAAAATAAAACCAGGCAAATATCTGGGCAAGTTGAAAACAACCTAAAAGTTTAGATTATGCTTTTTTTTAAACTCACTGTAAGGAAATGCACACTATAATAAAAGGCAGGTAATAAGAAAACAAATATCATTTTTAATTCATTAAATACACCTTTTTAGATGCTACAGAGCAAGCAATAAAGGAAACAAAGAACTTGGCAAATAAATCATGGTATGCTATTAATTATAAGACTCATTCTTATTTAGTGATACTAAAAGTATCTAGAATCGATACAGATGAATAGCAAACTAGGAATTGATACAAAAATTAGCATGAGCAATATATTTTCAAGGCAAGGATATTGATAGGGAAGTCTGACAAGTAAAGTGTTGGAGAAGTCAGAGTCTGACTGAGAAACTGAGGTGAAACATCAAATATTCACAGTGTACTAGTTCCTTGACAAGCCCTTTACATAAAGTGTATCTTTCAATGATCAGAGCATCTTGAAAGTACATCACACTTTTGGAAAAACTGAGGATGTAGGGATTATAAGTTTTTAGTTTAGGAACCTCAGAGTTATCCTTGTCAATGCCATTCTCCCTTAGTCTGGGCATCAGCTTAGACCATTGCAAAAGCCCATCAATCTCCTTGCTATCAATCTTTTCACAGCACACCTAGAGTTATATTCTTCAAGATAAATAATATCAAGCCATTCCCCTCCATAAAGTCTCTGCTGCGGGTGGAGTATAAATTCTTTAAATAAAGACCATCTCCTTCAACATACTGGCCTTCCTATTGAATAGATGTCTGGCCTGGGTCAGTTGGTGTGGTAATGGTGAGTGGGCCACGTGTCTCTCACCATCCAGGAGGCCAGCCCAGCCTCACTCATGTGACAGCTCTGCAGGCTTCCAAGAGGATGAGTGGAGAATGCAAAATTTTCTGAAAGTAGGCACGGAGCTGGCACATCATCATCATTCTACCGCTATAGGGGTGAATGCCAATCACAGTGGCAGCCACAGTTAAGTACAGGGGAAAATATTTTACAAGAGGGTGTGGAAATGGATGAAAAGCTATGGCCATTTTTACAACCTACCTCAGAGAGGGCAATGAGGATGTGACTCATGCTAATAGACAGAATAGAATTTGTCTTTGTGACTCTTGCACTCCAACACCTTTTGGTGGTCACACCCGTCAATAGCACGTCGTCACACTTATGATCATTTGCAAGTTTGGGAACGCCTGAACTTTCATATTGATTTGAATACATAAATCAGAATAAGTCCTTTTTTCTGATCTGTTAAGGTTTCTCTCAAACTCCATTTTCCAATTAGCTAGTGGAGTAATCTTTCTAAATGGCACTTTCCAATGTGTTGATTCAAATCCTCAGAGAAACAGACAACACAACAGAATTACAAGTGTGAAGGAATTATCAGGGAAGCCCTCACCTAGGATTTTCTACATAGAATTTAATTAATGAGCACAGGAGCCTAAATGGTGTTTTGTCAGCCTCCAGCAATATTTCTTTTATATCATTGTAGACATGAAATCTAATGGATTTGTCCCCAAATCATCTGCTACAAGTCAGAAATATTTGAGAACATCAGCTTCTGAACTGGCCAGGGATGTGACGCTGGAGTCCTCGAGCAACGGGGATTCAGGAAGCAAGTGGACCAAGCCAGCCATGGCTAGCATGTATTCAGGTGTAGGATTTTAGGTAGGTGTGGGAACATCTTGTAAGACAATTTATTAAGAATTGAAAATAAATAGAATAATATTTTCCGAGTATGAATAATTGTATCATCAAGAGGATGAGCTCTTTCACATGAGCCCACACCATGAGATAGCTAATAGTAATAACAGCAGTAATAATAACAGCAACAAAAGGTAAGTCATGCCGAGTACTGTAAGTAAACGTGTTTGGCCTCACAACTCTTTAAGCAGAAAGAAGTGTTAGTCTGAGCATAACTTAAGATGATTTTTAATTTTTCTTGCATTTGTTTATTAGCGACAGATGAGTAGCTTTTGTCCTGTGAGTAATTAACACACTGGGTGGTGGCCTGGTGTCTGTCCCAAATGTGTCCTCAAGACAAACGGAGCTACCTTTGGTTGGCCTAGGAAACACCGCATGCACAGGTGACTGAAGAAGACCCCGTCACAACTTGAAGCCAACTTTTCCCAGAGCACTGAAAATAAGTGAAGAATCCTCGGCAGTTTCTCAAGCCTCTGCTGTACTATGGAAGTCTTAAGAGGAAGCAAAGTTATCTCAGATGTTTTAGCAAATACAGAACTGCTGGAAAATGTTTCTCTTGTTCCCTGGCCATGTTGAATTCATAACACTTAAACACCTGTGTCCATCAAACAGAACACACAGGATCACAGCTAGAGCTGTTCTTGACTTTGCAATTTCATTGACT
Source organism: Ctenodactylus gundi (assembly GCA_004027205.1). Lineage (NCBI taxonomy): Eukaryota > Metazoa > Chordata > Mammalia > Rodentia > Ctenodactylidae > Ctenodactylus > Ctenodactylus gundi. The sequence continues at coordinate 1,062,172 of PVKB01000125.1, forward strand.
GACAGTTTAATATCTATTTATTTTCACATCTGACACCAGTAAAGACAGGCTGGCATCATGAATGTCAAGACACTATGCTGACAACTGGATTTTTTTTCCCATCATTTGGGTGGGGGGGAATATGGAGGAAGGTTCAACATTGCGAATAAAAATATTCTTTTCAAGCAGCACAGCTCCAATAAAGACCAAATTATAGTCCACATGTAATTGGCAGTAACTATTGATGGGCTACCTGTACATGTTTATATAGGATAGAGTACGTTCAATTTGAGAGCTTCTAGTAAACTCACAGTTACTGTTATACTTCAGAACTAAGTGTGTAATTATACTATTTAAATAGCTGGAAGAGCTGCCACCTCTCTGGACCATGTAACCAGTGTTTTCCATGCTGAAATTGAATGTTTAGGTCTAGTCACTATTTTCAGCAACCCTTGTTTAGTCTCTGAAATACAAACAAGAAGTGGAGTTCTATCCCAGGCCCAGCATATCATAACAACAGTCCAGATAAGAAACAGCCACATAGCAAAAGTGACGTGGATTTTTAATATCTTAAGCAACATCATGGCGCTACTCAAAATTAACCACAAAAGTAGATGACAGAACATTCCCATTAAGAAGTGTGTACAACACGTTCAGTTTCCATATGCTGAAGCAGTTCAGGAGAAAAGTTCTTTGTGTCTCCCATTTACACATACTATCCAAACAAAAATAATTCAACTTCCTGTGCCTCTAGGTATGGCTGGGGAAATATTAGTATTATGACACTGAGATCACTGAACTTTTCAGTCTGCTACTTTGAGGTATTTTTCATGGCTAGTGGTAAGGTTCGATAATTCACAGAACCAGTTTCACTGTGCAGCCATTAAGATCTGCCTCATAATCAGGCAGCCCTGAATGGACTGATGTTGTGGCCTGCTTAGTGTCGGACTGAAGTGTACTATTACATCTTACAATTCCCCTCCCCGATGTCATTTTGCCAAGTGCTCTAAGAATGAAATATGCTCTCCAAACTTAAATTTTGTTCAGAGTGCATTCAGTCACAAAAATTAGGCCTAAGATTGACTGTGGATTTCCACAAAAATCACATTAATTTTAGTTCTTGGCAATTACAGTATAATTAGTGTTATTGATGTAGCAGCCTCATAAATAAATATTTCGTAGCCATATAGGGTTTGATTTGTTTGTTTAGGCTTTGCAAATGGCTCAAATTAGATCAGGGTGTCTCATTGCTTTCTACAGAGAAATTCTGCAGGGAGGGGCAGAAGGAGGAGATGCCTTGGGATACTTTCCTCCAAGTTATTGAGTCCATTTCAAAGTATTTTTCTGCAGGCTGAATCCTTGAGTTCTTCATTTCTAATGTTTTCAACCAATTTTTCTATCTTCTTCAATTTTTCTCTTGCTATCAACCTTATTCATTCGTTCCTAAATAGTTGCGACCTAACACGCTGTATTCTTAAGTCCTTCCTTCACTATTTCTGGTACTTCTCTACACCTTTTTCTCATTCTCCATCACTTTTTCATGTTTGAAAATCTGCTTGATTTACCAGATCTGCTGGATTTGAAATCAGTAATCCTTGGCTTGAATGCAGGCTATGCCACTAACTTACATTCTTCAGCAGATATTCATTTCTTAAATGAGGGTAATACTGATTTATTCATTCATCAAATGTTTATTTAAATAACTATTATGTGTCAGGCACTATTTTAGAAGCTAGGGACACAGAAATGAAAATAAATAAAATTAACAGTCCCCTTTCCCTCTTAGGTTTTTTATTTATTTATTTATTTATTTATTTTTGAGACCAAATCTCTCTTGTAGTTCAGGCTGGTCCTGAACTCACTTTGTAGCCCAGGCTGGCCTGGGACTCACCACAATGCTCCTGCCTCAGTCTTCCAAGTGCTGTGATTATAGGAGTGCATCCCCAACACCCTACACAGCTTGCACGGTGCTGAGGAACCAAACTCAGGTCTTTAGTGCCAAGTAGGCAAGCAGTGTCATCACTGAGCCATTCCTTCAGGCCCCTCTTAGCTCTTATATTCTAAAATTATCTATCCTTAGACCATTACGTAGGAGACACATGTCAAAGTTTGCTGTACACTATAACGTGCATTGATAGTGAGTTTTATGCCAGCAGTTAATCAGAAAACAATTGCTTTTACTTTTCCTTTGCCCATGCCAGAAATAATAAGCCTGTGATCTTACAAAACCTGGGTCTTAATAGTTAAAACAACAAAGAAATAGAAAATATTTGTGGAAACAAAAGATGCAGGAAGTTCATTGAGAAGAAAAATGATGAACAAGAGAAAAATATAGAAGGTCAAACTGACAATATTAATAGTACACGAAGATGTGGCTTTTAAGAAGTGAGGTTAAGTGATGGCTTTGTTGACAGATTAAAGACAATGAACCAGAAAGAGCCAAGATAGGAGGTTGGGAGACTGGATTTCAGTTCCCTTCTGATCTCTGTGACCTAGCACCATTCAACCGTCCCAGGCCACATGTTTTCCATGTACAAAAAAAGAAAGAAAACAGCAGGAAAGCAGAAGGCTGAGTTTCGTAAGATCAAAGGTGCCTTCCATATATTGCTTTCTACAACTCTAAAACAAGATTTCGTGTAATTGAGATTTAATCTCACAACAAATCCAAACAACTCGAGATAAATAACTTCAAGTCAAAGAAGATAATCCCAAGAAACAAAACCTTATATTAATAAAGTACTGAGTTCCTCTATTATATGGAAAAGAATAATCACATATTTTAAGTGAGTGCTATTGTTTGCATCTTATATGTTCCCCAAAAGATTTTTTTGTTGAAGTCTCATCCAACAACACCCTGATGATGTTATTGGATGGTGGTGGAAATTTAGAGGATGTAGGCTAGTTCAAGGAAGTAGGTCTTTGAGTGTATGTCATACACCCTTGAAGAGTCTGTTAGGTCCACACCCTTCTCTCCTCTTTGCTTTCTAGCTGCCAGAGGTGAACAGCGTAGCTCTACATTCCTACTATGATGTTCAGCTTCACCATAGGCCCCAAAACAATGCAGACAAGAGGCCAATAACTGTTAACTCTGAAACCGTGAGCCAAAATAAATTCTTCCTCCTCTGAAGTTGACTACTTGAGCAAACACAGTGGGTGACTTCAGTGACCAAAACTGACCTCATCACTGCAATCAATATCACTATGCAAAGTTGGCTCTAATCTTTTCCTTCTGGTGTGTTGTTTCATGTACCAAATTCACCACCTCAACTGCATGTGGGGCTCCTAACAGCCCCGAGGCTGAGCTGCTGCTGTCCCCAATAAGCACAACTCCCACAGAGTATCTACATGGGTGAGGGATGGGGCTATCACACAAGCATAAAGTGTCATTGTTTATATCCCCATAAAATAACAGCTTTTAAAGAGCTAATATAGTTTTTTATTATGTCATTCTTAATAGAAATACTATTTTGTTCAAGCAAGATAAGCCAGCAGAACAGCAAATGAGGCCAGGCCATAAGACCCGTGCTCCATCTGGAGACTCAGAAATAGTGCCAGGTGATATTTACTAAAACTCAATAATTTCAAAAGGCTACATCTTTGGATGTGAGTTTGTAGGTTTCCCACACGAGTCTTCCTGCCACAGCCAATGTAAACAGGGATGGTTTAAGACACAGAACTCAAAAAAATTAACGAAAAAACAACTTAGCATGTGCTCTATATGAAGAACCCTTATTGACTTTAAAATAAATAACACAGTATGAATTCTTAATACAAAAAAAGAGAACCAACTCTGGTTTTGATTTGGAGAAGAGAAAATTTGCCACTGGTACTATCATTAGGTTTTTAAACAATACCCATCACTAAGTCATTTTATTTATATTTTATTTGCTCATGTAAACATGATTCTGAGTACTAATAAAATAAATAAATAATTGTAGTTTTACTTACAATACATTTAATTATTTTATCTGTATGATGTAAAGTATTACACTCCCTATAATATACTATGAAAGTAAGCAACTTCATAATTCATATTTCTAACAGTAGTTTTTTGGAGTGTAAAAAGTTCTGAAAATAATTATAAGTGTAAAATAACTTATTATAACTTATTTTTCAAGCATTTTTTTCCAAATATCATCAAAGAGATAATGAAGACACTTTTTTTTAAAACATATAAGAGAGATTTAACTTCTTTTCTTCAGGGAGTTTCTGAATAATTACTATCTGTCTCTCAAAAGTAATTACTGAAACACTGTCTCTCCTAAGTATTTTTTTTATTGTGATGTATTTCTGAGGCTGACTTTTGGTCCCAGAATTATAAAGTACATTTGAGATATCCAAATGGTAAACATCATAATATTTCTTTAAATAAACTGAATAATTTTCAATAATTATTTTATAGATTGCAGTGTCACATAAAAGGGAGTCTTCTAACAGAGTGGACACCACCTAAATGTCAGTATTTTTGAGTACTATTGAAAATTTCATATTTAGCTAAAATATTGTCAATGCTATCTTTCCTTTCAGAAAACATAGTTCCATCACATTCCTTAGTTATAACTGGATAATTGGACCCAGTGTCACCCAACATTATGCTATTCTTCATATATATATATATATATGGAAAATAGAAGCTAAAAAGGCATTTGTGTATATTTTCGAACTTTCAGCATGCAGGATAAGTCCACATTTTGGTGTGACATCTGCTGTTGGGAGTGTAAAGAGTCTCTTAACTGCATGGTCATTTAAAAGCCTTGTTCCTATAAAACTGATTCACAAGGAAGAATACTCATCTGCTACTTGCAGTGCAAATTGGTAGAAAAGCATTTGAAAGGAACTTTGGAAGGATACATTTGAAAAGAGGCCAGCAAGTCACTGGAAACACGTCTAAATCAGTTTGAGATTCTCTCACATTACATAGCTATTAACTCTCAGTCATTTTCAGATGTGTATAGGTCAATGTTGCTTGTCTAGTTTATGATCTCTGGTTGGACAGGTGTCTATTTCTTTGAGAGCCAAATGCAGACTATTTATTGTATGTACAGTGGCACAAAAACAAACATATTTTGCCCTTATAAGATAAGTGCACATACTAGCAGCATTGACCATCTAAAACTTTAAGTTTGCTTCAGCTATTATTATCTTATTTTTACCTGAAAACAATTAAGAATGCATTCCCATTACTGAATAAGAAAATGAAACAGCTTGAATAATTTCATTAAAAAACCAACATGTTTTTGCCCACAGGTTTGTGACCAAGTTTTTACTACTAGTAGTAGGGAAGATTAAGACTATGTCTTTTCAAAAGCTGTGGAAATTTTCTGATGCTTTGGAGGGGTAATATGGATGAATAAAGAGAGATATTGAAAATTTTTATAAAATACATGTGACTTGAAAGAATATATAGGAAATGAGAAAGATCAGGCAAGGAGCAGGATTTGTTTTACTTTCTCTTGTGGGTCTTAAGTAATCTGCAGAGACCTGAGCTCATAGTTCTGTACCTTTAGTGGCTGTCATTTGAAGCTTTCTCTTATTGTCCTAGTGAGTTATATTGATTTTTTCCTACTTTCTGTGGATTAGTCTTTTGTGGACTTCTATAGTTTTTGCTGTGTATATTCTCAAGAACTCCCTAAAAGTATGTAATATCATTTTTGTCTTTTCCCTCAAATTTATTTGGTAGCATAATTATACGTGAATAATTCTAAGTTGGAGGATACTGAAAAAAGAGGACAGTTGTTTGATTCCACTGTTTTTATTTTACTTTTGAGAATCTCATAGCAATTTGATACAGACAATCTAATGGTTCTTCCTGGAAGCCTTTAGAATTTTCTCATTTTTTCATTGTCATACAATTGCACAGTAATATTGGCCTGTGTAGATCTTTCAACACTGTACCAGAAAATGCTCAGTGCATTGTTTCTTCTAAAGGAATTGTTCTTCTCACAGCAATTCTCTAGTGTGATGTGTTGGATAAATTTCTGTCCACTAGTAAAGCAAATTCTCTGCATCAGCTAGGCATATTGCATGGATATTCCATGCCTCTAATCTTTTTCTCAGTTTTTATGCCTATTTTTTCTCATGCTATGCTCTAGGGAAGTAACAGCATTTAAATTACAATACTTTTGTAGAGTTTTACAGTTTAAGATTACAGTTCTATTTTTAAAAGATGTCTTATTCTTTGATGATTTTTTCTATTATCTCAAATCTTTAAAAATTTTATTTCAAATATCCTTATGTTCTAATTAGAGAAATTGTTTTGTAAAGATTGTATTTTTCTAGACGTTGCTTCTGGATATTTATATTGGTATTTCACTGTTTTTCCTAAAATGATGATCTTTGGCTTCACACCAAAAAGAATGCCAGTTAAGAGTACTAGGCAAACAGATCTGGTAAAAAAATCATGGCCCACAGCTGTACAAATGACTAATGTTATGACCTTTTGCTAGTGCTCTAATATTCACCTTATATGCACTCACTTTCCTAAAGCAGCTCATTTAATTCTTTATTTTAGAAGAAATGTTGTTCCTGGGCAGAACATCTACCAGGCATCTCATATATGGAGAGACACATATGCATAACAGAATTTAAAATATTTTGTAGAGAGATTTTCAATATACATCATTGCTATATGGTGGACCACTTTTCTGTGATGTATCCCAGCTTGGGATTTTTGTGTATCTCCAAGGGTAAATTGGGCCGTAATTGGATCAATTCTCCCTTCCGTCCTTCGATGCTTTTTTTTCCCTCAAATTCTATCTTGATATTTTCTTACCTAAGAATTGTCTTCCAATTTCGGGTAGCCATGATAACTCTTTTATGCCATTTGTCAGAATTTGAGAAGGGAAGGGAAAAGAGAAGAGGAAAAATGTATACAGTAAATCCATCTTGAAACAAAAGCTTTCCAAAGTACACTCCGATTCTAGGTATCGCCTCAGCCCACTCTCCCTTAACTAAAAGGCACAGTGGATCGTACAAGTTTAAAGACAAATGAGTATAGAACACAGCGCTTCAGAGAATACTTCCTAAATGCATACAAACGTTTCCATAAAAAGACTAATCTACCCACTAATCCCAATCAACCACCCACTGCAAAGTGATAGAAATAAAATGACAGGTATTTAATGCCACTGAAATGTCTTAATCTTACAGTGTCTTGTTGGATAATGCTCTGTTCAAAACAATTCTAATTGTGCCTGCTGTTATTAAGCTGTTAATATTACTAAATTTAATATCAATACCCACTGAGAGGCAATGGTTATTTTTCATGGAAACTCCATGGTTCCAATTTATACCAATTGGATATTAAATAACTCAAAAATAACCCACAACAAAGGGCAGGAAGAAGTAATTTATGTGTCATAAGCTGAATAATATGTTACCACGAAAACTAAAAGCAACTGAATATGTTTAATGTTAGTGAAAAAAATATCTTTTTGAATTCAACTAGGTTGACTAAATTTGGTATAAAAATATCAAGCAAAGATGAAGGGAGAGGATTGAAATTAAATTTCTTGCTGTCTCTTTCCAAATAAAGATATTTGACTAAATTGTCTCTTTTCAAGCTATGGTTGGTGTAGCTAAAAATAATCACACCTTTTAGGAGATTTCTTTATATAGTTGCTCTGTAAGAAACCCTGGGGGCAAAGAGAAGACTTGTACTTAAGTGAAAATCTAGTCTGAGAACTGCCTCAAGGCAAAAGCCATTACACACTTCTCTTCCATCCTTTAGACAAGTGATCATGAGCTTCCCACTGTTACACATCAGCCCACAACTTGACTCTCATTAGCTTGAAGTCTAGGGAAGTGTTCAGAAGCTTGGATCACCCCACCAAGCTCATTAAGTGTTTAACATTAGGTATTCTTTTCATGAGGAGCAACAGGAGTTCTGTCTATAGCACAGATGTGTGTGTGTGTGTGTGTGTGTGTGTGTGCTAGTGTGTGTGCGTGCGCACGTGTGTGTGTGTGTGTGTGTGTGTGTGTGTGTGTGTGTGCACTTATACATACCCTGGAGGGTTTGTTAGGTTAACAAAGTGCATCGAAAGTGCTCAGGAGACCTGGATGGCTGTACTTGTTCACCCAGATTTCATGCTCAGTTCTAGGGCCCAAATCCATTTAGATTCTTGGGACTAGATGTCTGCTATTTTAAAACTACCTTTTTAATCTAAATCTATTTCTTTACATGCTATTTCTGAAAGTACCTGGGGTGGGGAGATCATTCCGTTAGTAGTATCCAATATGCCAAATCCCTGTAAAATAAATTTTACAGACATAAAGATGAGACGCAGGAATATCCTTCCAATTCACTTTCAACTTGTAACAACAGTGCTTAGACTTCTTAAAACCAGTGTGGCCAGAAAATAAAGTTGCCTGGGTTCACTTTTTAATTAAATTAGAGCCACAGAGACAGAATACCATGCCCCCTCCTTTTTTAATGTCAAATTGAAGCAGGTATCCATGGCTCCAGAGCTCACTGAATCGCTTCCTTTTAATTGGTTCCATATGACTTGCAAGGTTCCTGGAAGTAGAGAGGACAACTGAGGAGGTAGGTTGCATTTGCGTGTAGCACAAAGACATCATAAGAAAACATCTAGCCAGCACGCGCACATCTCTGAATCTTGGGTCAGCTGTGTCTGCAAATCCGGAAGTTGTCTCCTACTATTTCCCAAATTATCAAGGCAACACAGAAAAGAGGTCTCCTTAGTATAAAACAATGCTGTGGTAAATAAAATGTCAGTCTGCCGCCTGCTACCTCATAGGATACAGATGTAAATCTTGAGAAGTTGTAAAGTTCAACACGTCTTCAACATGGAAATGTAGCAATTACTGGTTGTTAAGAAAAATTCTAATATCATTATCAGATAACCTGAATAGTCACCTGATAGCTGACTATTATTGTAAATGGATTTAAGATCCATTTTAAAAATCTCAAATTCAAATTGTATGGAAATAGCATAAGTTATCATAAAGGTATTTTGAGATAATTCTAAATGTCACTTTAGCATATTGCCATATATTGGTTTTCTAAAGTGAGTGAATAGCTTCTTTTATGAGGTAAATGTCATTTGGTCAAATGAAAAGGACAATCATATTTAAAGGTCAGTTAATATAGTGAGATAGTTGTAGTTACTAGTGTTAAAATCTCACTATATTATCTTTAAACAAGAGAACCCCTCTATTTTGACCAAAATTATGTCTGACAGCTTGGTTGCTTATCTTCTTTGTCCGATTTTTGCTACCGTGTTTGTTTTCTAGCATTTATTTTTTTTCCCTAAAACCATTTTCCAATGAATCTCAGTAGATGATTGACTCTACTTTTTTTTTTTACATTCAATACTAACACCAAATAGATTTCCATGGCTTTCTTTCTTTCTTCTTTCTTTTTTTCTTTCTTTCTTTGTCTCTGTCTCTCTGTTTCTCTTTCTCTCTCTCTCTTCTTTCTTCTTCTTTTGGAGTTTGGATTTAAAAGAACTATTACTTGCTTCCAAAAAAGTGTACTCTTTAAGTTAGGTAACTAAGTCTTTAAACATACCCCACAAAAACAGAAAAACCTGAAAATTCAGACACGCATATTAATTCCTAGGACCAATATGTTAAACCTTGATTAAAAGGCCACTGTCTAGTTGGACACCATAACAACTGAAACAAGATTACAAGATTGCTCAATTAAAAATAGGATATCATTGTGAGAAACGAACAATTTTGCTTTTCTTTGCACTCTATTTCCAATGTGAATGCACACACACACACACACACACGTACACACACACATTCATATACTCCCACATATAAACTCACACACACACACACACACACACACATATTCACCACAGCCTTGAATCCATGATATTCCAAATTTATGGCTATGAAACAAATTTATAGAAATATAGGCTTGGTTTCTTGTGAATAAATATATTTTTAATAATTTTAATTTGAACTAAAAGATTTCTTCTATAATTATTTTTATAAATAAAGACATGAAAACACACAATTACTAAGAATTTATTTAGCTGTTCCTTTGAATGCAAATGTCTCCTCTAATGTAAGCAATAAACAACTTGATACAATGAATAATTATGAGTATAATGGTTATTTTTTTCAAGTGACCTTTTTAGTCTAATACTTCTTTGTTTAAATATTTGTTCTAATGTTGTGTCATCTTAGGTGAGTTACTGTTGATTTACAAATGGCTACAGTAATCTATAGTAATTAAAAAGTATTGAAGGCCAATGGCTACAATATGTTTTTAATTTTCATTAGATTCAAATAAACATTAAATTTCATTATAATATTCTTGTCTATACTCTTTCTGAGTTTATACTTGATTATAAAACATGTTTTAATGTGTACAGCTTTTACATTTAATCTAATAAAAATTTTACTAGAATTTCTTATATCTGTATAAGTAAAAGTTGATGAGAGACTTGTTTTTATGGGTAGATGTGATTTGATGGTTACCATAATTGACACTTTATTCATAAATGAGCTAGACAATGAAAACAACTTTTTCAAGAAACAAAGTTATACAAAAACGAGACATTTGCCTTAGGCATAAGAGACAGACACTGTCTGTGTGACCCCAATGTGGCATGCCATCGTGCAGGCCCCTCTTCTTGAGCACAAGAAGAAGCAGGAAGCTCTTTGTAGTCCATACATTGCAGCAAAGCTGAAGTAATTTCTTTCAATGAGTTGTGTTTTTTTCCGGCAAGATGTTACCATGAAATAGAAAAAAAAAAAGATTGACTCAGGAAAGCCATGTAGCTCTTTATTGATATTTTGGCCATCCTTGACACTTAGGGAGCCTGCCTCTTACATATCACATCCAGCTGTTGCTCAAAATATGTGCTTCAGGCAGCAGACTATATTTCAATGCCATATTTAAAAATATCAACTTTAATGCAAAAAGTTGTTAAACAAAATACTAAAATGTTTAATGAAGGCCGCATTTTAGGCCATAAGGAAGCTTAAGTCAAAAGGAAAATCCGTTTTAGTGCTTTTTAGAATGAGTTACATTCTGCTCACCATGGATTTTTTCCTATTAATTTCAGAATTTTACAGCATTTCCTTTGTATAGTGTGTATCTTGGCTACTGAGTACTTCAGTTCTGTGCCCAAAGCAACTTCTTCCTTTACCCCAGCCAACTTTTGGCCATGTATGAGAGATGTTTTAAAAAATATTTTTACAAACTTAAAAACAATAGTGTCTCATTTGTCTCAATCGCTTTTAATTTGGGGTCCAAATTCTGTACAGTGTGTTTAGAAATTGGCCCCAATTAGTTTTCAATAAAAGTGTCCCAAATTTTGAATTGAAAAAAGACATCCTCTTCAACAATGACTGCTGGACCAACTGAATCTACATGTACAAAGGATAAATTCTATCGACTTCTACATTGTACACAAAAGTTAACTCAAAACCTATCATAATCTTAAATTAAAGGCTAGTTAAGAACGCTTAGAAGCACATGAGAAAATCAATGTGATGTCAGAATAGGCAGAGATTTCCTAGATATCGTACTAAAAAAAGGTGACAAAAAGAATAAGAAGTACATTACACTTTGTCATAATTAAGCACATTTGTTAATTCAGAAAATGCTATCAAAAAGAGGGAAAAAATCATGCAAATGGGAGAGATTATTTGCAAATCATATCTCTAATAAGGACCTGGTAACTACAAATACAAATAATTCTTGCAATTTCACAATAACAATATAAATAATTCAATTTAAAACATCACTAGAGAATTTGAACAGATACTTCTGAAAAGAAGATATTATAATAACCAAACAACAACATGAAGAGAAGACATCTGGCATCATTGTTGATTAGGAAAATGTGTATTCAGGTGAAATATCACCTCACATTCACTAAGATCCTACAATCAAGAAAAAAATAAGCACTGGCATGGGTGTAAACTAGGTGCGCCAATTGGAACCTTGGTGTATTGTCAGTGGACATGAGCCATGTTTCAGTGATGTCGAAACAGCTCAATAGTTCCTAAAAATGTCAACGAAGAGGACTCATCAACTAGGAGATAAATGCAAACATAAGTTCCCACAAGAGTAACCAGACACTGCAGCCAAAGGCAGGGAAAACTTGTGTATCTATGAAATAACAAGTGAATAATAATAATTAATAAATAATAAATAAATAAAGCTGAATATTATTTGACAATAGAAAAGAACAAAGTGCCAATACAGCTTTAAAACATAGATGAACTTTAAAACAATATGTTAAGTCAAAGGACTCAGAAAAGACTTTATGACATGATTTCACTTATGTGAAATTTCACTGTGAGTCTATTAATATTAGGTGAGCAGAATGGATAAGCGTAAAAATAGAGAGACAGAAAGCAGGCCAGTAGTTATCAAGGGTTGATCCTTACGGGTAGTGAGGGGTGGCTGCTAACAGATACAGGGGTTCTTTTGGAAGTGACCACAGTGGTCTAGAATTGTAGTGGCAATTGCGCAGCTCTGGATATACTAAATAACATTTCCTTAGTTTAATGGGTAATTTGTATGGTATATGTACGTTAGGACTCCACAAATCTTTTAAAGTAGCTCATCCTAGATATTCAGGGACATCTATTCTTAGCTTCATTTTCTCTCCTTTGAGCGAGCTACCAATAAAAGTGGGGTGTGGTGGGAAATGCTCTTTCTTAGGACAGCTTCAGTCAGTCTGAAAGGATAAAACCTAAAATGGTAGTGTCCTCAAAGCAGAGGCCTACTGATGTGGTAGGATTTAAAGAATAATCTCCAAATATTTTTTAACTTGCATTTTCTGAATGTGTTCAAACTGTGGAAAGTCTTATTACCCTGTGATACAAAGATGAAGCCCTGAAGGGTGAGGGAACCTCCTGGGAAGATCATGTGGCTCTGGGATTGAGTTTCTGTCTTCATTAATTGAAAAGGAAGAGAGACACCTAAGTATGAGGGGCTTTTTCCCACTTCTAAGAGGCAAAACTAATATCCTAGGGTAGTTACTATTGCTGCTAGTTTTGATTTTACCTTTAGGAAGGACACTTTGCAGTCAGCATTGGATAGAATAAAATATCTCCGAGGTCCCACATTCCCAGACATTTGAATTGTTCACATTAAAACTGAAAAAGCACATTTCTTAAATAATGCCGAAAAGCATTCAATATATATTTTAATTTCAATCTGAGATCCCACAGCTCATTTTTGCATTCAGTTTAATGAATATTCCCTTGTAAATCACAACCAACTCCTACTGATCAGCACCATAGTCTTCATTAGGTTTCTGGGGTAATTTTAATCTCAATTCCCAACTTTCCTAAACTGTTTTGTACAGTGTACTCGATTTTATTTTGCTTTATCTTCAGAGGAAGAGGGAGAAAGCTGAAGCATAAGATATCTTAGATTCAGTCGCAGAGGCTGCTGGGAGCCCGTTGGTCCATCAGAAAAGCAAGGCAAGTACAATGGGCTCCTCAAGGGGAGGCACAGGGGCGTGGGAGGTCAGCTACTAATCTCAGAGATCACCTGCTTTTCCCAGAGGGTAGGGGTGCCAACCAAGGAAAAGGCAGAACGTCCCTCTTCTGGTGATTATGTAGCTCTAATGCACGCCCGCTGCACCTCTCAGGTCGCAGCGCTACTTCCCCTAGGCAAGGACACAATGGCTTTGAGAAGTCCCATTACCTGTGCGCTGCCACTCACATACTTTTATTTTAAGAAAGGCTTCATCATCCACTTCTTTACCTGAGATACTACGCAAACTAAAGTGTAAGAATCTATTTACCAAATTACTCAGTGCACAATGAATGCTGTGTCATTACTAGCTATTTCTCTAACTCTAAATTCACTTTTAAACACAACCTCAACAGGCAAAGAAGGCTTTAAGATGAAGAGCGACACCCCCTCCTTCCCATGAGCCATGAAGAAAACAGCTCTAGGCAGGGCCGAGATCAGATTTGAGACATTATTCACGGAAAAAGCAAAGTCCAAACATAAAAAAAGCCACTGGTGTTGTACAACTCAAGACGAGGAGAACCAGGGAGCGTCTATATGCATCAGCCTCTCAACAGCTATCTCGCCCCACGCTCCAAAATATGCCGAAGAAGAAAAAGGCAGCCGAGACGTCCGTTGGCAAGTTATTGTCTTTGTATAATATACGCTTAAAGGGAGCTACGAACGTAAAGGCAGATGTGTAATATATGGCTGGCACCGTTTTTATTTTCTTATACATCTTGCTACTGTCTGGGGGCAATGCTCCAGCGACTACTGAAATATAATAGCTGCTTTCTCTCTCAGTACACAATCTGACAGCGTTTATTCTTTCCCTCACTGAACATAATTACTTCACATATGGAACCTGTGGTAGCCTACAGGCATCTGAGAGGAACGGGAACCATGCAATCTGTCCCCTTTGCGAGCTTCATTTACATTCACAAGTGTCATTTTATTAGGGCTGGCATCATGTAGGATAAAAATTACAGGTCAGGAATGGCATGTCACTCGGAAGCTTACTTAAGTCAATAATGTGGTATTATTGCATTTGGGATAATTTTACAAGGGAGATTTCACAGGAAAAATCTGACCCTGATTTCTTAGCTTCCTGCTTTGCTTTACTTATGAGGTAATTTATTTAGAAATTAGGATTGTCACAAGTAGTCTAGCCTGCTGTAAATATTTGTACCATGTGTCATACCCTCCAGTGTAACTTTTTAATGCCATCTACAGTGTTAATGGACATACAAGATTGAACTTGGTGGCTATGAAAGGGGGCATGTTTGGATTTGTGTAATCAAAACAGAACCATGTCAGAAAATCGTCACCTTTACCTTGACTGGGTGAGAGTGGAATTTAAGAATATGGCCTTTTCTACGGGCAGCAAAAATAATGTCATCATTTTAATAAGTGCTTTCTGGGAGGTGTGAGGCAAACTTTAGGCCTTAGGACGATTGATGACAGTTTCTCTGTGAACAGTGAGGTGGCCTTGGAATGGCTCCCTTCTCTGTTTGTGACATAAGAAGCGATTTTAACACGAGAAGTTAAAGATGACCAGCCAAGTGTAAGTTACGCTGTCTTCAGGATACCCCGTTCTTTTGTGAAAAAAAAATATGACCTATTAAAATAACTGAACCTAATTTTCAGATGGTAACGAAAGTGTGTTCCGCACTCTCCTGAGATCCACAGGCCAAGCAAGAACGATCTTCAACACACTTGCTAATGAGTCTCAGTTTCATTCCTTAGGGCTGGACCAATATATGGACAACAATGGAACAACAGAAAACCAAGACATAATCTAGAGAGGGGCACAGTTGAGGACCACAGTCCAGATATCAAGCTAAAAGCGAAGTTACTGAAGCCCAAACAAGCAAGACAAAAAAAAAATAAATAAAAGAAAGAAAGAAAGAAAGAAAGAAAAAAGAAAGAAATTTTGAAGCAAGGTGCAAGAGCGATGGAAACTGTAATAAACATTCAAGATTAGAATTGTTTAAAACTGTTAAAATTTTAATGCATTCTTTAGGTCACTGAATCTTTAGAATTGCCTTGCATTAAGATATCTAAATTTCCAAATGTTTTAGCCTTGTCAAATCATTACCTAAACATGGTTAAGAAAATATAATAGTTAAGAAGAGTTTATTTTCAGAAATTGTCTTTCCACATCACACAAAAAGAACTCCCTTTGACTCTCAGCACTAATTTTTGTCTTAACCTTCGCCCTACTCAAATTGATATTTCTGTTGACATGTTTTTTGTCAACTTAGAAATTACCAATTATCTTACCATTTTGAGTTAATATGATTTGTCACTGGCACCTGAAAATAAGCTAATACTACCTATGATATTTATAATAATTAGCATTTTACGAATCACAGGAAACAAAAATATTCAGATACCATTGTGTAATTTTCACACAACGCTGGTTAATGACTTTAGCCAACGTGCTTTTGATTCTGAGAAATATTAAGGAAGCGTAAGATTCTGTTTGCCAGGATTTCATTCAGTAAACAGCCATGTAGTTTCTCATCATACTTTCTACTCTTCCTTTGTTGAAGACATTGATTAAAATCCTCTCCTTCTGGACTTTTCCAATAGTGTGTGCTAATAAATTCTTTTCAATATTTAAACCTATTCGATTTGAGATTTCTGCTACTTTTTCAACTAAAGGCATTTTAATTGATTTAATAAGTCAACCCTTTGAACCCTATAAAAATCTGATTAAAAAGCCATACTTCATATTTTAAGACAGGGTCTTGTCCGGTATTCCATATTGTGCTTATTGGTTTTTTGTAACTATGACAGATTTGCTGAGATAAATAAATTTATAGAGATGATAGGTTTATTTTGGCTTAGTGTGGATGTTTCAAACTAGGATCAATTGACCCTGCTGCTTTGGGCCTTTGGTGAAGCAGTATGTTGAGGCAGGAGTCTGTGGTGGGAGCAGCCAGTCACTTCATGGCATCCAGGAAGCAGAGAGAAGGGGGAAGAACTAGCAACCTTCAAAGGAACTCCTCCAATGACCAGAAGACCTGCCGTTAGGCGCCAACTCCAAGATGTCTCTCTACCTTCCAATAGTACCACAGGCTACAGACTAAGCCATATGACAGGGTGCTTTAAGCAACATAAACAATATTATGTATACTTGATTCAGTAGGTGCTAATATTTTTTTGACCAAAGCCCAAGGGTACAGGCCTTTATTTCCTATTTACTCATTAGTTTTCTGCAGCGTGTCATGTAGTACTCATCCAACCTATGCGATGCTGGGGAATCAAACCCAGGGCTTGCATCTGGCCAAGGCAAGTGCACTTAACCACTGAGCTATGTCTCCAGTCCTATTTTTTAAATACAGTGAAACAGAATAGGTTTGTTGCAATAATTATGAGATACCAAAATAGTACAGAAGAAATGAAGCAACAAATCTTCCTAAGAGATTAAAGGATGAGAAAGGTGAGAACGATTTCTAAAAGGAGGTAACGCTGGGACTAGAGCTTAAAGAATGCTTACTGCAGGTAGATCTCATTTCATTATCAGTAACTGAACACTAACTCCAAATGACTTATGCTAAAAAGAAAATTCATAGCTTCATAAAAGAGGATCGTGTTTGGTCTAATCCTTCCAACATTGCCATCTCTTCCCATATCTGGTGAGGAACCAGGGTTGAGAACCTCTTTTTCAGTAGTTTCACGACTTTTAAACGAATGTTCTATTGTTAGCTGGCCTGCAGTGTTTTTGAAGATTCCCTTGTATTATTTCCTTCTGTATCTATGTCATTTTATCTCCTTTCAAAATTTTCTCCTTATTTTTGGTTTTTGGCAATTTTACGCTAATATTTCTAAATGAAATTTTCTTCGTATTTATCCTGCCAGTGTTCCTTTGAGCTCTTGAATCTGTGAATTCATCTTACTCACCAAATTTCAGAAAATTTCAGGCATCATTTCTCTGAAATCTCACATGCTTTCTGCCTTCCCTTAGAGACTTCAGTTGCATACATTAGACCGCACAGACATTTCCCCCATGTGGGCAGAGACCTCTACCACTTCTCAATCTCCTCTTCTCTTTATTCTTCAGGGTGGATAATTCTATGATCTATCTTTAAGTATACCGATTATGATGCCTCTGTTACCTTTGTTCTGCTATTGATTGTCATTGAATGGGTTTCTTATATCATACGGTATATGTTTTAGTTCTAGCATTTACTATTGAATTTTTTTGGTAGCACTCTTTGATACAGGAAAGTCATTTAACTTATCTGAGCCTCCACTTCCTCATAAATAAAATGGAAGTTTTGTTATTAAGCAAGATGGTTTTTAAGATTGAACACATGTATTATACTCAACAGAGTGTTTTGAAGCAATTGCAGCTATTATGATGGCAGACTATTTGAATTGTTTATAACTTTGTTCACCAACTGCTGTCACCTATTTTCTGCTGTATGGCAGAATTATCTTTATATGATATAATTTAATCTCATGATTAAAGGACATAATAATGTTTCCATATCTACAACAAAATATCTTAATTCCTTTGTCTAACTTCTAATACTTTCATTGGTTGATTTTACCACTTTGTCTTCTCCCCCACCATTTCTACGTCGGGAATCCTCAGTCGGTCCCATCATTCACAGTTTCCCGCCAAGGCTATCCCAATGACAAGTCTCCTTCACAGGTGCTGGCACAGGAATGTGCTATTAACCCGCAACTCATCCTCTCGGGAAGAGTTTGTTCAGAGGTCGTATCTTTTGTGGAGTCTTTTCTAACGTACCCAGGGAAAGCTGGTGACGTCTTCCATTATGTTCCCAGAGCACTGTGTTTATGCCTCCATTATTGTACTTCAGATATATGTCTGTTGTTATCTCTTTATGAGTCTCCTCTCTCCATTTCCTGCAAAATACAAAATTTCTGATTGTGTGGCCATGTCTTGCTCATTTTAGATTCTTGAGCTCATAAACACAAATCTATGGCTCAGAAAAAAGCAGAAAATAGTACCTACATGATGAAAAAATATATCTATAAATGAAGACTAAGTACATGTTTAAAGAAAAAATGGCACACTTTCATAGAAATACAATGAATAGTCCTTATTAATGGAGAATAAATTAGCTAAAGGTGGCTACAGAAAACAATTACCCCGAAATTTAATGCCATTCACTTAGAGATGCAGCTTAGCGGTAGAACTCTTATACAACATGTGCAAGGCTCTGGATTTAATTCCCACCATCAGAAAAATAAACAAATGAGTAAAAATGGTAACTATTTATTAGATTACAATGTCTGTCTGTAAGTCAAGATTTTCACCAGTCCTTGGCTTGGCGACTCCCATTAGGCTGTAGTCAAGGTGCTGGCAGAGACTCATTTCCCTAAAGGGATCAAGCAGGAGAAGATCTGTTTCCAAACTCAACCCCACAGTGGCTGTCAGGTGTCTTCTTGGATTTTGCTTGGAATTTCTTGCCACATGGGCTGCCACCGTGGGAAGGCAGCTGACTTTTCTCTGAATGTGGAAACTAGAGGCAGAAATAGATCTACCAACACAGAATCTATAATCATTTTCTACTCTAAACACAAGACTCATACTTGATAACTTTTATCACCCTCTACTCGTTATCAAGTCACTAAGTCTAGTGCACACTCATTGAGAATCCACCGGACGAGGATTGTACCCCACCCAGGAGGGGAGGAATCCCTGGAGCTCTGTCTCCCACATACCACTAGCAGTTCCAAACAAGTTTTTTGTTTGTTTGTTTTCTAAAAACACAAGGAATAAATCCTCATTACTGAAAATGTTAAGTCTAATCAGCAGAGAGGAATAAGAAGCCTTCTGTATTTTCACCATTTAGAGAAAATCAGCTTAATGACATCGCTCAATGTTTAAACCACAATTTCTGGACCTGAGATGACCACGTGTATTTTTTTATACTATCATGTTTCCAATAATTCCATATGTATGATTATAATATATATATCATTTTTTCAAATATTGTTGAATATTTAGAATGTTTGTTTTGCTATTAAAAACAATACTCTCATTATTTTTCAAGACTAGAGTCAATAGTTTTTAAATAAGGAATCATAACTTGAAAATTTAGGTGCTAGAAATAAAATAATTTCACACATGGGGATGAAACGCTGTAACAGGTGTATAGTCATTCTGTGAAATTGTTGTAGAGTATGCTTCTGGTATTCCCAGAGTGTTTGTTTGCTTAGAAAATTCATTGGATTGTATTTACAGAGAACTAATAGGGGAACCTTCACTTTATGGCTCATTCACATTATTCTTCAGAGGCCAGGCGTACATACTTTACCAGCAGATCTTGCTCCATAGGTTGACAGAGCAACTCTGTTGCATTTATTTTTAGTAGTAACAATAATAACCTTTGCTTGGCTTTTTATTTTAAGAGGTAAGACAGGCATTATCATCTACATATTCCAGAAATGTAGAGAGTTTACAGTTATTTGCTTCAGGTCATCAGACCATTAAGTGATAGAATCTTCAAGTTACATAATTGGCCATATTATGCAAATCAAAAGCAAACACACAAAATTCACTGACATTTTTAACTGCACTTCGAAATCAAGACTTCAAGTTTATGCAAGTTTTGTTTATTAAGAAAAAGCCAAACTAAGGTACTAATTTGTATCTTTAAATCAGATTTCCATGTTTATTTAAATTCAGTTACCTAAAAGCTAGTAAACATGTTGAACTGCATTTTTTATATCATATCACAATTTCAGGTTTATCAAGTTTCATTTATATTTAGGGTTGCTGAATCTTTTCAGAGATTTGCAGACAGCAATTTTTGAAAAATTGAAGTACTTGTATGGTTACTATGATAGTTTGTCTTCAAATTAGGAACATATATTTATTAAAGTAAGTTTTATATAGAGTAAAAAGCGCATGTATACTTTCTAAGAAAGGCTATGATATACAAAAATATAATATATCCACAAATGTAAAAGGCATATATTATTAAATTGCTATATCATATCAAAAATTTACATTATTAAATCTCTAATGATGAATAAGCTTATAGTTTTGTTTTAAGCTTCAAGAAAGAGACTTTTTAACGTGCACTTTTCAATCTGCATTTTTATTTTATCTATTTTTTGATAAAAAAATGGCTTGCAAATGGCTAAAAATTAACTCACCCCTGAGTGTCTAGAACGGTTCCCTTCTGCCTTCTTCCATCGTTCAGCAACTTGTTTAATTTTTAAAAAATAATTTTAGAACAACAGCCAACTGTGAAGGTAGTACAAAGATATTTTGTATCTAAAGTTTTTCCTACAAGATGTATCTTATAAAATTATGATACAATATAAAAACTCAGAAATGATTAGAGATATGAAGTGTGTGTGTCTAGTGCAATGCCATTCATCTCACATGTAGCATCAGCAGTGACTGCCGTCACTGCAGGAGGATAAGCTATCCCACCATGACAATAAGGCTCTGCTTCCCTCTGTGGTGGTATCGCTTCTCTTATACCACAGCCCTAACCCCTGACTAATTTCTCTCTATTTCTAGATAGTTTCATTTAGATGATGCTGTATCAATGAGAGCACAGATAAAAACTAACACACTAGATTTTTTTCCACTCAACATAGTGCTGAGTTTATGTATCCCTAAGTCATTTCTCTTTCTGAGAATACTAATATATTGCATTGTGTAAGTGTACCACTTGGCTTAAACGTTCTGGGTTGACATTTTAAACTAAGGGTCTGAACTGAACCCCAAAATAACCAGAGGGAAGAATCTAGTCTCCCGGTACTCAGAGCTTGGTTTGGTCGTTTGCTTTATGAAGGGAGTGGCTGAGAAAGGGAAAAGATAAAAGCTAAGCACGATGCATGTAGTTTTCAGTTTCAATAAAACAAATATTGTAGAAAAGTATTTCTAGAAAGGTGGCTTGGGTCCTAATTTCCTGATTGGCTAGCTTGAGCTAGAAGTCAACTTTTACACAGGCACTAACATCCAAAGAGAATTTATGAGTCAGAAAGACAAAACAAGAATGATCCTGAAAATCTAAAGCTAAATCTGGTTGAGAAAATTTGGTAGCTCATAAAACATGTGTCTCAATAAAACTGAAAGCATAAATGAGTAAAAGAGTCAAACGAGATGGTAGGGAGAAGCTGAGAGAGGGATTTGGGGTAAGAGATGGGGGAGAAATGAGGGGTGGGAGGAGAGGAGAGAACATCAAGTTGATGCAGTGGGTATGTGCACGAGCTCCTCAGATTTGATATAACTATTGCATACTGCAATCACGTGCTAACAAAAATAATAACTCTGGAGGAAGAAGAAACTATTTTCACAGGAAGTGAATCAATTTTCCTATAGGATAAGGTGTTATAAATAGAAAAATAAAGCTATCAGAATAATTTATTTTTCATCACTGACTTTATCAATATAATCTTTATAGGAAGTATAAAAAGAAAATTAATTCCATCCACACAAATCCTGTTCTCATGTTGTGTGTATTTTAAACATGTCATCAGTCATATTTTCCCGAGTATTTTATGAAATTTGGTGCAATAACTGAGGAGCTATCCAGTGCTTTCCTGACAGAGCACTGGCTCCTCCACTAGGCTGCATTCAGTGTTAGAGGTCCCGCTATCTTATGAACTTCTTCAACTCTCTGTTGAGTGTCTTGCAACATTTACACAATAGTTTATCCACATACTTCAAGAAAGCCATCATATTCATGTTTCGTTTATTTAAGGACTGATTAAATATTTTTTGGTCAGTCTTGGAATACACTGGGCCAACTCATAATACACAGGTTGTTTTCGTATGAATGACTCATAGTCAGTCTTTTGTGTTCTGGTTCCCGTTGATTACAGAATCTTTCAGTGTTCTATACATTCTTCTCACCACTGAAGAATTTCTGGAACTCCTTCAAGGAGTCTCCTATGTGCTCAGAAATGAAATTTGGTGAGTGCACTATGGCCTCTGGCTGGCACTGTTGTCATTTCCTCTGTGTCCTACTTACGGGGATACTGTCCCACCAGCCACTATCTAAGCTTGTCCAGCATGGCTGGCTATGCAAGCTCTGTGGCCTCATCCTTTGGTACCATTAATACACGTTTGCTTAACTGTTCTTGCACCATATTTATGGAGCTAAGGAGCCAACGTGGTCTGGGGAGCAATGGAGCAGAATCCTTCCTCTCTTCCTTCCCCCTGCCCTTTCTCTTTTCTTCCTTTCTTTCTTCCTTCCCTCTCTCCCTCCTCCTTTCCTTTCTATGACAAAACAGCTTGTTGAAATAGTCTTCCAAGCAGTATTTCTTGTTCTTTACACAATGTCAGTTGCTAGTACATTTCACAGTTTTCATTTTATTCACAGCTTCCCTTTTCCTGCCCCGGGGAATGCAACTGAATGAATGAGAGGATGAGTTAGAATGCCCCCACCACCACCACCACACACACACACAGCTGACATCACCATTTGGACCCATCATGGCTTCCTAGCTCTTCCCCAAGGAGAGGGAGGTTCTTGTCAATCTCATGACCCCATCAAACAAGAGGTTCCTCATATGTCTGACACAAAGTTGAGGAGATATGCCCACCACCTGGTTCTTAAAACCAGCAAAAGACACCTAAGTAGGTTTAAACTGAGAGCACTATCCGACAAGACAATCTAGCCTTTTCGTTCTTGGCCACAACTTTAGATTTTCCATTTCTTGTGAATGAGATAGATGAAAATTCTTCAATTTAGTAATTTCGGTCCTTTTTCACTTCCAAGAAACATTTTGTAGAGAGGGAGAAAAATAAATTTGAGAAAAATCTGTGGCTGTCAATAACTCACACTACTCATTTTTCTTCCATTCTAGAGTTAACCTATGAACGATCTACTTGGCGATTAGATGTGAATTATGCTACTTGTTTGTTGTCTACCAATATTGTGCTTTGATTAGTTAATGTGTTTGCAGAGTGGAACTACATTTTTTTACTCCCCAGTTTATTATTTCTGTACTTAAAACCAAAACATGACAAAGCAGACCTCAGCTAGGAATGTATTCACGTGCTGGTCTTTTCCTGCCTTAAATCTCCCTAGTCCAGTGGGATGCCCTAAACCTGCACTAAACACACTGGATGATGAAGTGTGTAAACAGATGCATCCATCACTCATTCAGTCAAGTTATGTTGGGATTCAGTATAATCTTGTTTGCTCAGTATTCATCTACCTCCATTATTGAGATCTCTGCTAGGCTAAATAAATTCTACACAAGAACTCTTCTGGCATTTCTTATACATGTACACTAGGCAGGGAATGGCCTCCCTGGTTTTAGCCCCATTCTGTTCTTTAAAGTGCTAGCAGTGCAAAGGTCTGTCAAAGTCCTGTCCACTCTGCTGGGTCCTTTGCTCATTGTCCCCTCACCAGCCATCATTGATCTGTTCACTTGGCCTCACACTTCCAAATTTCACAGCCATCTACAATTTTGGATCCTCCTAACTCTGTTCTTTGGCACTTATCATATCAATTCTCTCTATAGACAGATTTCCTCAGCCACAACCTTGAGTCAAGCAAGCCTGAGACCAAAGTCTCTTACCGGCAGCCTGTACTGAGCCAGCCTCTTCCCAGAAGCAGAGAGAAAGAGGCTGAGGAATGCCGTTTCTTTGCCGAAATGGCCTTCAATATTTAAAAACTGAAGACACCTACTTCTTCTCTTCCAAAAAACATAAAGCTGGACAAATTGAGAACTGATTCTAAATGCCTGAGAATATAGCATGTGTTTTCTTTATTTCAACTGTGCATGTCCCTGATCCATCCGAGTGTAAATCATCCTCAATCTCCTGAAGATTCAGCACTAGGACAGTTAATTTAAATTTGATTAAGACTTTGTAATTTGCATGGGAGAGGGCACTCAAGCTGAAATAGTTGGCTTCCCTCTTTGTAAAGCATTTCTTTGCATTTGTGTGTTCCTCTGAACAAAACATGAGACTTTCCTATAGAAAATGTATAGAAACGATTCTGAAGCAACCAAAGAGCTCTATGGGTCAGAATTTTGTGTCCAGCTTATAAAAGCTTCTTTCCTAAACACTTTCAGTAGCTTTCCCTTAACACATGTTGGGCTTCACGGATTCAAGTTCCGATACCGTTGTATGTAGTGAAATTCCTGAGAGTAACATTTTGCAGCTCAAAACCCCATAGCATCCTGCTTATATATCTCTAATGGCACTTATCACATTGCATCTTGAATTGCATTTGTTTTCATTTATTTTATCTTGATGGCATTTCAGGGCAAACTACTACCACCTGTCAGCAAAATGTGAGGGTAATGAAGCTGAAAATCAGGGGAGGGTCAGGAATTGGATACTGAAGAATTTTATTATCAAAATGCCGAACTGCATTCAGGCTCCTTGGTGGAAGCAGGGCTGACGATGTGGCTGATGGAACAAGAAACATTAAACCCATACAGGGCACATGTGAGAATCAAAGTCCACAGCAGATGGGAGGTCACAGTGGGGAGAAGCTAATAGAAAGGCAAACAGAGGAAGCAATGGTCATATTCACTTGTTTTATTCAGATTTATTCTCATGGATGGACTCGCATTATCATTTTAGGGTTGTTTTTTTTTTTTTTTTGATGGCCAAGACCTTTCGTGTCATCGGCAGTCTTCAACAAGCAGTCTACTCTACGTGACAAGAGTCCCATATCCCATGCCATTCACCTCCATTGCCAGCGCCCCCCGCCCCCATTTCACACCATGTCCCTATGATGCTCAAAGTCAACAGTGGATAAATACTGAATGTATGAATTAAGTATGTTACACTTTTCAAATTTAAGGGTTAACTAAAAATTTTAATGGGTGCTTATAATTTTCTGTGGTTGAGGTACCAAGTTCGATAATTATGCTTTCTACTGCCTCATTAGTCTTCACCTATTAGCAAGTAAGTTTTCCTTAATGGGATGTTTAGTGTCATTTTTGTGATGGTCATTTATAATAAAAGGAGAAGCCTACAACAATATACCCATAGACTGAGCTCCAATGTATTGTTTAATTCTACTCCATCTGCAAGTGTTTATTTTCTTTTATTAACTGCATTAGAAGAAGCTAATTTGTGTAGCATTTACATGTTATTTCTCTCAGTGAGGTGTCTCCTGTCATGCTTCCGTGGCTCTATTATGCCACAAAATGATACTACATTGCTTTCAATCGCTTTGGTATAAAAATCAATAAAATGAATCATATGGAGGCATGTCCTTATCACAGATAATATGTAATGAGGATTAGAACAAAATATAAAAAGTGGTCAAGCATTTTTCCTCTTCTTTTACTTTTCTTCTTAAAAAAAGAAGCCACCTTTGAGGTACGTCTCAGAGGCACAACTCTATTATCCATGTGACTCTGCTGCGTCATGTGTAGCTGTCACTGTGGGATGGTGATTTTGCACAGTGCCAGGGAGGAGAAGGCTCCATCTAAGAGCAGCTTTGGAGTAATTAAGAAACACTCCGCACATCCCACTGCCCTCCCTTATCTTTTCTTCTCACCTTGCCCTGTGTTTTTCTTCTCCATGAAGTCGTAGGAGTTTTCAGTCTCGGTGAGAAAATCACAATTCAGCTAACACCAAAATGATAGGAAAACCTGTGCCCAGAGTCACAGGTATGTGGTCCAAGCGAGGGATCTAGCATAGTCATTTTCAGCCAACATTTGAAACAGATGAAGCAAAAATAGAAATATGACACAGGTCAGAAGTTGCTAGCTGCATTTATTTTTTTTTAAAGAAACTGGGTGCTGTGGAAAATTTGAAGGATTTTCAGTACAAAAGATTTGTTTTCACTGCCAGTGCACATCCTGTCTTCATAAGCCATGGTTTTTGTACTGCATTTGAGTTGAGCATTTTGTTTGGGCATGGGGTAATCCTCACATCAAACTGTCACGACTCAGAGGGAAAAGTAACTTCATCCAAGGGCGCTTTTGTTAGGCTCTGCCACCTGGAGATCAGTCAGATTCCCACCACGAGGTAAGTTTGTTGCCCACATAGGTACCCAGGTGGAGACAGTTACACAGCGGGTTAAGAAATAGCTTTATGAATATGGCTTTATGTTATAGAAATGTTGCAAGGGTGCACATACCACCAAAATGTTCTTCTATGTGGATTCTAGATTTTGTATTTAAAATGAATATGTATGTAACATAAAATATAATATACAATATATAATATATAGATTATATATGTATATATTACAAGTATAAACACAAAGATTCTTAAGGCTGAAATAATTGGGTCAATGAAGAAAATATTATGAAATAAAAGTAGATATGGTGACTAACATTCTGAAAAATATAAAGAAAATACAAAAATAATAAAATATTATAAAGTTTGAGACCATGCTTTGGTGATGTTTTCTTTTGGTCTTCATGGTGCCTAATGGATATAATAATCTTTTCAGGAGATAGATTTGAGCAAAGGCAAATAAAGAAATTTGTCTCCCTTTAAATAAGGATACAATTCATTTTTATTCGGAAAAAATACAGGTTAACTCAAAAAAAGGAGAAAAAATAGAAGTGGGGGAGGCAGCGTGTGCTAAGGCCGTTTGGGAGCCCTTCGTGTGGGTGGTGACCATTTACTCTTCAATAAAACATGACTACTTACCATAGCAACCAGAGTGGTGCATAGCACATGTGCAGCCTGAGATACAGCGCTTTAATAAAGAAATACTTGCAGTGAGGAATGAGCAAATACAGGGCGCTTTTCCCTACAATCTTACAATAGAAAACAATATCTTTTTTCAAAATCATTTATATTTTCTCCATTTTTAATACCCAGCTACTGTGTGGTAATCAATACAATATGCTAGAAGCCATTTGTCTCCTTTTGTGGCTGGCTTGCCTTTGAAAGTGATGATTTTTATTTGGGTGCTTGTTTCAACAGGATAAGTGTTGCATTTCGGAAGACACTAAGCTGCCATGGGGGAGTTCGTCTTTTCCTTTTCTAGAAAGGGGAGCACAGAATGACTCAAATCTCTGTTGAGGAGGCACACTAGTTCAGGCACCCTCCCACCGCTGATCTGTCCACGTGGTATATAATAGGATCTCCCAATTTTTGGCTCACGTAACAACTCCTAATTATTATTTTTTTTTCAAATTTCACCCACAAAGGAGAGGCTTGCTGTGATTATTGAATGCCTGAGCTAAGTCACATTGGTCAGCCGGGGACGCTGATTACTGCTTTCAGCTGAAATTTATATCTCCCATATTTCTTTCCAAGCTCATCTGGACACCTTGGCCACAAGTTTAGAGTTCACAACATCCTGAGATTTGCATGTGAGAATCTTGAATTATCCTGTTATAATACTTCTCCCTCTGAGTGGTTTCAAAATTTTACAATAATATTTGCTTTGCATGCATGGGATTATGCATGTGTAATTACGACAAGTAGGGATATTCCACATGTTATAAAAGTTAAATTTTTACTTGGAAATCATTACCAAGGAATCCTTTTTTTCTCCAATGAAAGTAATTTAAATTGAAGTAAGACCCTCTAATACCACCATCTGTACAAGTAAATTACTTCCAGAGTAATTAAATATGCATATCTGTGCCATGTACTGTACAGATGAACCAAGTTTTATTGAAGCAATATGCTTATAAATCCCCTAGGTATTAGAGATGAAGAACCAATGGCATTTCATACCCACACAGAAATAAATAAGTACAAAGAAAGATATTTGCTCAGTTTCATCTTTTTTGAAAGTACGTTTTATCAACTTTTCTTACTAATTAATATATTTTACCCACAGGGATGATCAACATCTTCATTGTGCTAAAGTTCTGCATTGATTTAAAGCTTCACCTGCTGTTCTTACATTGCGTTCCTGCCTGAATTTACAAGAAGCGCCCAATCACTTATCTCCCTGGTTTCCTAGGGAGTAAAGCAATGCGGTGAAACCGAAATCACTGAGTCGTCTAATTCATAACTGTTGTACTTGCCCCTGCAAGAACAGCACTGTGCAGCCGATTGTAATTCATGGCCACAGCCCTTTATTGCGTCATCACGGCTTATAGTCTATAACAAATGCAAACACAACCAAGAGCCGGCACAGTAGGATACACCTGCCCTGCCAGCCCACTTTCTGGACTGTGGCCTGATGAGTTTGCGCGTTTATTGTGTTGGCCAGAAACAAAGGAAACATCCCTTATACTTACCTCACCGGAAGACCTGACCTCGCGTCGCCAGCCCCTATCTCTGACTTTGTCATGGCCACCGAGGGCAATCCATCTCAACTGGGAAAAGCAGTCATTTTTCGTAAGATCTCCCAGAAACAGGGCTTGGCGAGGGCTTGTGGACAACAGCTCAAAAGTGATTTCCCACTGTGGTGAGATACCCTGCTGCTTTTATAAAACATGACTTCCTTCTCTACTGGAGCCAACCAGTGGGTTGGTCCTGGAAATGGTAGAAGAAATGGGAAGGCACCAAAGGAAGTCTTCCCGCCAGGGACCTTTTCCTCCCAGGTCTGTAGAAGTAGAACGTCTTTCTTTCAAATTGTTCATAATCCAGGGCGATTTGGCAATTAATTTTCATTTCCTTCACCTCAATATTTCCCAGTGAAGTCAAATAAATGTTTATGGGAAAGAATGAGGGCTTTTTCTTATTCTTTATATCCTTTCATCTTTGTAACTATATTCAAAGCAAATCAAACATGCAGAGTATGAAATACTTTTGTTTATAATTTATGCCTACCTGTACTTTAGCAAACAAACCAAAAAGTGAATGATTTCTTAAAGGAAAATGCAAATTGCCTTTGGAAGATAAGCAACATGAAATCTGGTACGGACCTCACCATGTTATATTTTCCTTTGGGGCACTTTACTTTTTTTCTTTCTAATTGATTAAAAGGGGCACAAAAATGCAACACCTTTATAAGCAAGTTGAAGGTTCCATATAATATAATTGAAAATGTCCTAGAGACTACTACATAGGAAGCCTGCATTATCTGTTACATGCAAACCATTCTATTTTTGTCTTTGGCTAAGAACTTCGGTTTAAATGTCATACTGGGATCTCATTGAACAAATCACTTTCAAGTGCTAACTTTTCTTTATGGATCATAATTAGCTTTGGCCCTAAAGTTTTATCATTCTGTGACCAAAAGTGAGGTCAGGGGGAGAGAAATAATGCAGTGACTTTAAAAAAGCTGAATTTGTAAAAATTATAAATAAATTTTCTTTATTTGATAATAAATAGCATGAACTCCACACCAGCCGGCC
Source organism: Ctenodactylus gundi (assembly GCA_004027205.1). Classification (NCBI taxonomy): domain Eukaryota; kingdom Metazoa; phylum Chordata; class Mammalia; order Rodentia; family Ctenodactylidae; genus Ctenodactylus; species Ctenodactylus gundi. The sequence continues at coordinate 1,091,804 of PVKB01000125.1, forward strand.
AGGCCTTGAATCCAGGCCTAAGAATCCAGGTCAAGCTCAGTATTTTTTTGATAAAAAATTCAAGAGATATAAAATTTAACATTTTTTTTTTTTGTAATATATGAATTCCCAATTCTGCAACACATTACAACCACGAGGTTTGGGGAATTGGCGAGCACCTGTGTCCACTCCATTTTCCTTTTCTATCTGACCTTTGCCTCTCTTTCTAGCCTGACATTCATGTTGAGGCCTTTTTATGTTCTAATTTTTGTACATTTCACAAGAGAGTCACCCATCTATAGACAGTCTTTTGAGCTTGGTCCATTTCACTGAGCATTGTAATTTCTTTGTGCCTCAGGTTCCACATTTAAAAATAGGGATAATAGAATTATTCGCCTCCTAAAATTTCTGTGGAGATTAAGCTGTTTTATACATAAAACATGCTCAGGATGTTGCTTGACTTATTTCAAGTACTCGGTAACCACTAGCCATCAGCCACGTGCCTTCCTTCAAGATTTTCTTGAAAATAGCCAAATTAAGCCAGGCTTTATTGTTCAGGCCTGTGAGCTCAGGCAATTTAGCAACTTAGAAATTGTAAATAAAAACAAAAAGTAAGCTGAGAATGTTGCTGACTGTAAAGGCCCTGAGTTCAATCTCTAGCACCAAAACACAAAATGACCAAACTGGACCCATTCTATGTACATGTTCTTTGAGGCATATCCACAGATAGGTTTATCTGTGTCTCCTACCGATTTCCAAACAAATGGTAGCACCATGAGGAAAGAACTAAACTTGTAGCCCTAGATTTTAGCATCACCGCTGATTGAGAATAAATTCTCAGTAAGTATAATTTAAATATAGGTATGTCTCAACAACTTTATTTTTATTTAACATAGTTTGTTGGAGAAAAAAGAGTCAATCACCCTATTTTCTTTTGTGCTTTTGAATCACTATTTTTTCTCTAATTTAAACCCTTTCTTCTACAGAAAATAGAAGGTCCAATGTTTTCATTGTGCAGAGGTGGAAATCTGCCTACCACACTTCACAGTAATACTCCAGCAGAGTTCGTCTTCGCAAACAAATTGAAATGTGTTATCCAAACCTGACTATGGATTCAAAAGTCAAATGGTAATAAATGGTAATAAAACAGCAGAGTTCAATATAGCTTGGAGAATTTTAATCATACAATCTTATGAAAATGTATATTCAATCACATTCCTACCATCATCTATCTAGTCTAGATAAATCTATTTCTCTCAGAAATACACTTAAGGCCAAAGAATATTTCAGGTGCAAAGTTTGGTTTTATCAGGGACCACCATTGATGTCTCAGGTGCACTCAATCTGAAGTTAAATAATAATACATTGCAAAGATTCCCAGGAATCTCAGACCCGTGAGCAGTTTGTATATATCTGCTGAAAAAGTTGATTAGATAGGACAGGAAGTGGCCGTTGTAGATTTTCACCTGTTCTTCACTTTCTGCAATGATTATGCCTTGCCTTTCTTAAGTAAAAGCAACTCATAATTCTTAGTTGATCTAAGCTTTGTGTTTACTGTGGTATAATTTTTGAACTCTTAGGTACACCACGATACAATCAAGTCTTCCTGATCCTCCTAAGTACATAATGCAATCACAGTGGCAATCATTTTAATTACATAGTGAGTGGGGCTTCACACAGAGTTGATGTGAGCTGTGGAACAATCCAGGACTGGGTGGATTAGTCAGGACGGGTGGCAAGATTGGGAGGGAGTATCTGCCAGAAGAGATTAAAGGCCAGACTATTTCAGGGGAGGCAAAGTAGTTGAAAGAAGCAGCAGATATGTTAGTCTCTTAAAATATGTGCTTTCTGCAGACATTGCAGCCAAATATGAAAGCAGATCATACTACCTTTAGTCAATAAACATAGAAGAGAATGAACATATCTCTAGTTTGCACATTTTCTGCCATCAAGTTTTAAAATACCTCTCAGTCAAAATCTGAGTATTTGAAACTTTACCTGAAAATGTGGCTATGCTGAAATACATGTTTTCTTATCACGGATTTCAAATGGGAAGTTTTCGAATATCCTCTGAAGTATCTTCACATTTTTTATGCTACTCTAAATTAAGGGTTCTCCATCACAAGACACAAGTGTGTGTTCACAGATAGAGAGCTGTATTGTTTTTGGCACTCCTGTTATACTCTGCTATCATTCAAAAATTTGTTGAAATCAACCTGATCATGAATTTGTTTGGGATGCATACATCTTATGGTATTATCTGTGTTAGATTTTTGGTTTCTTTTTGTTACTACAGTGTGACTTTTTTGTTTTGTTTTATTGATGATGATCTAATGATGTTTTTACTGACATTCTTCTGACCGTGGTTTACTGCTGACACCCAAGAACCTGATTTCTAATGGATAGGTTCGCCCTTAATGAATGAGGACAGACAGTGTCAGGTCCAAAAAGCGTACAGCAGTGTTTACTTTCATCACCCAACACAAATAAGGTTGCATAGCTTCATGCTATAAACCTGATTTGTATATTTTATATTTTGTCCAACTCTAGCCATTTGAAAATTTTTATATACAGTCCTTCAGCTTTCAGCCTTGGAGGGAGAGGGTTAAGTGTGGGGACACTAAAAGCTTTGGCTTGTACTAAAAGGAATTGATTTATACTTGTTCATGACCTTTGCTCTGCAATTTCTAAAATTAGTTCAGGACCTAAAATAAAATAAAATAAGTTTCAAAGCAGTATTTTCTAAATGCCAAGGAAGCTAACAGAATGCTCCAATGTTTACAGTTCCTCCTCAAGTGCTTTGTAGATGAAATCTTAAGGTGATTATGCATACGAAAGATAGTAGTGCTATGAACCGTTCAAGCATGAGACTATGACAAATTGGTATTTTGTTACTAGAATGTTTATTAGAAATAATTACGCTAAGAATTTCTACTAGAAAATGATTGAAGTTCCAAATTAAGAAAAAAATTCAATGTTCATGAAGGCGAATAAAGCTTATACATTTTGGAGGTAGTAGAGGCAGCATTTCTTTGGATTCTGAGGCACAATTTGGTGTTTAGTTTCTAAATACCAAAGTAGCACTGGAGTAGTATGTGCTCTCGGATGCTACTGGAACAATACCCGAAGACTGGGTGAAAATTAATATCCCATTTCAGTTTTGATTGTTTTCATTCTTTTGAAATAGACTAAAAACTACATATATGATAATATAGAGGCACAAATTTAAAAAGAGTCACGGTAGTCAGCTAACATATCCTCAAACTAAGCACTAGTTACTTTTCTTCAGGAAAAGCCTTGTTAGGGTTCCTCACAAAGCCACTCAGATAAAGAAGAAACAGAGAAAGAAAAAAAAATCCACAGGAAATAGATGAGAATTTTCTAGCAGAAATTAACCTCTGGTGTAAAGGATTACCATCAAAACTACAGCTAACTTGAGGAAAGCACTTCTAAACTTTCCACGAGGCTGATATCAATAAAAACAACAGAGCAATTTTAAATTTACCAGGGCGTCTCCTCCTTGTGGACAGAAGGAGTAATGGATCCAAACTTAACTTCTCATCGTGACCAGCTATAAAATGGGACATAGTGTACGCAATGACACTTTTTAGAAACAGGGCATCACAGGACTCTGATTCCTGAGAAGGAATCTAACCTAAAACAAAATAAGCCTTGTAATCACTTCATGTTTCTGCCTTAGAGGCAATTTCCGATTGGATTGTAGGGAAGAGGGACCCAAACAGGCTGGGGTGGTCTCGTCAGCATGAGAAGACCAGCATCAGCTTCCTACAGGCCTGGCAAGCTGAAAATTTTCAAGCAAAATACAAGAAAAGAGAGAAACACACAGAAAGAATTTCAAAAATCTATATAAAATCTTTCAATCATTTTTTTGGGGAAAGAAAAAAAGGATTGTTTTAAAAGGCAAATTTCAGTAACTTGCGAAATGGTATCATTGCTCACATGTGTAAGTCAGTGGAGTAAAAGGAAGAGGATGTGTGAAAAGGAAAAAAAAAACCTGAAAGCAATAGTTAAATAAAACTTCAGATTTGAAAACAAGATTTAAAAACATAAAGACAAGATAAACCTACAACTCCACGAAGCATGTTGAACTCCCAGAAAGACAGAGACAAACCAAAACACACTGAACCTGTTGACATGAAGAAACTCTTAAAAATGGTACTTCCAAGGTGCGCTGGGGTGCAGGCCTGTAATCCTAGAACCTTGGGAGGCTGAGGTGGAAGGATCGCAAGTTCATGTCCTGCTTGGTCAATTAGCAACTTAGTGAGACTCTGTCTCAAACAATTAAAAAACAAGGTTGGCAGAAATGGAGAAGAACTGGGTATTTGTAACTTAGAGCACTGGCCCTGTGGTCAATCCCTCGTAGAGAAAAAAAAAAGTACTTAGGTTCCTTAAACACATATGTACATATTTTATACAAAAGGAAAAGTATGAAAATGACATAAAATTTCTTGTAAGAAGTTTTCCAATTCAGAGGATAATGGAATAACATCTTTAAAATACTGGGGGGAAAGCAGCTTGTCAATCTAATTCTCAATATCAATTAAAATATTTCAGAAAAAAAGATAACAAATATTGTTTTCAGGAAAATCCTCCTGAGGGCACTTATTCCCAGCAAATCATCACTCCAACAACTGTTGTAGGAGAGGCTTCAGACAGAAAGAAAATTGTGCAGATGGAAACTCGCTGAGTGCCAGAAATGGTAAGAGTGAATAAACACAGACCAACTGACTCATTTTGAATATGTCCTCAAAGAATGACTTCTTATTAAAAGCACAAACTAATCTTTAGAATTTTTAACATAAGGAAGAAAATTTATGGTGAAGTCATAAAGGATGTGCCGCTATAAACTTTTTTTAAAAATTCCTGTATCCCGAGTAATAAGGTATCATGATATATGACCATATATATGATATATGACCATATATACTAACAAATTAAATATGTCCCCTTTTTTTTAATCTCAGAGAAAGCAGGGAAGATACAAAGTAAGGACAGGCAGTTGATAAGACAGTAGCTGAAAAAAATAAGAGGGTTTATAAAAATGCTCAAGCCAAGGCAAAGGGTAAGAAAAGAGAAAATCCAGTTAAAACCAAGCGAAACAAGAGGTGAAAAGACTGTAAATTTAAAATCAGCCATACCAATCAGATTTCCACTAAATACAAAAGAGAAAAATAACTCAAAGTAAAAGAAAGAGATTGTCAGAGTATGAAACAGAAATAAAAACTCAACTATAGATTGTCTATAGGGAATTTTGTCTGTTGATGGGATTTTATCTGCTTGATGGAATTAGGGGTGGATAGGAGGAGGGACAAAAGGAGAATGGGAAAGTCCTTGTCACCTAGACAAGATATGTACGTGCACAAAATGCTCAACTTCATTGCAAACCTTAAATTTTGCACTTACACATATCGATAAAATGGGGTGGGGGAGGATTAGGACTAGACGGGATCAAGAACTTGTCTAGATTAGAGCGTGAGTGATTTGTGGGCTGGCCAATGATAGAAGAACACCCGCCCAAATTGGGAGAGCCAACTGGAACTCCAAGGATATAAAAGGGAGGAAGAGAGACAATTGTTACAGCTTCATCCTCTGGGAAAGCTCTCGCCTTCATGATTGTGTACTATGGAGGCCGACTTGCTACACAACGCAGATCATCAGCACAGATTTGCTCAGTCTCAAGTTGTGCCTGTCTGCCCGTTGCTGCTCTTCAGTCACTGATCTTCAGGCTTGGGTCTTCACCTGAGATCCACAGCAGACTCACCTCACCGGCTGTTCTGCAGTCCTGGAAGGGGGAGATCTACTTCACAGCCAAGCAGTCATCTTGGACCACCTCTATCCTTGGATTTGTAAGCCGTCCTAATAGACCCTTTTGTGATAAAATCTGTAAATTCTGTTTTTGAAAGAACCCAAACAAATACAGAATTGACTGAAAATATAGGAATAGACGCAGAGGCAAGCAAAAACCTGTGCTATGCAAGACTTTTTAAGGAAAAACTAAAGTGACTATATTAGTATCAGCTAAGGTAGCCTTCAAAATTAAACAAGATATAATTGATTAAAAGAGAGATTTTGCAGCAGCAAGGAAAATATCTCAAGTCTAAATATGTGTGTCCCAAACACCAAGCGTCCTTATACCTGAAGAAAACCTATCACACTAAAAGAAGTAATAAATCAATTCACAGTTTTGACATTCCAACATTTCTGAGTTAGTACTTGATAAGCAAATAGAAAATTAATGGGAACATAAATGAGTTAAATCAGTAACTGACTTTTTATTGATATGTGTAAGACTAATAATAACTAGAAAATACTGACCCTTTGCAAAAGCATATAAAAGAAGACATTGCCAGGCCGTAAAACAGTATCCAATTTAAAAAAGTAAAATAAATGTAAAACATGTCCACCTCTTACCACAATGGACCTCATTGAGCAACTAAATCTGATGCAAAAGTTGCCTCCAAAATCAGCAAATATTTGGAAGTTGAACATCACAGTAAGACACTGTTCTGAAAATCCTAGTTAATGCAGCAAGATGAAAAAATAGAAAAATAGATTATACAAGTGCAGTAGAACAAAAAATATCAAGTCGTTATCACTTATAAATAAGATTATATTTTAAAAATTGCCCATTTAAAAAATAACAATTACATTAGTACAAGAGCTTATAGAGATTTCCATATGTGAGATCAACACACCAAATTTAAAAGTATGTTTCCACAGAGTCACAACTAATAACAATGATTAACATGAAACAAAAATTATAAAATGAGCAGGAATAAAAATAAAAGTAGTACACAACTTATTGCAAAAAATCATTGAAAACACAATAGACTGGAAGAAACAAAGATATACAAAATAGAGCGACATGGTTCAACAACAACAACAAAAATGGTAAATTCCTCAAAATGTTTGTAAATGGAAAGTAAAAGAAAATTATTCAAAGAGAAAGAAGACAAGGGGAAAAAGAAATCATCTATGTTTTTCAAATCAATTTTCTAATGTGCAAACAACAAAATTTTATTTCTTAATGAATCTTACAGAATTTGACAAACTGTTGGTAAGAGAGAAGGATCAGAAATGATTCTAACTTTGAAGAAGAAATTATGAGTAACTGTTCACTGTAAATAGAAGTTATTTTTCTCTAATGATTAGAAAGATAGAATATTGATGAAGAGATAAAATGGCAAATTACCAGAACAGAAAGCCCAGGAGAAAACCTGTACATACACAAAACATAGGATAGCCTGTTACTTATTACAAATAAGAAACAAAAAGGCATATACATTGAGTAGATTGAGCAGACATGCAAAAAATAAAAATCAGATTCTTGTTTCACATTATATGCAAGAATTTCAAAGGAAATTTTAAAAAATTTTTTTGATGCAGCAAAATACTATATATTTTGTTAGTAAAAAAGGTAGAATCTCTTCAAAATGATACCAAATGACACAAACTAAAAATTGATAAATAAATAAATACAACCATTTTAATTTTAAATCCTGCAATTAAAAAAATGTCATAGATAAAGCTAAAAAAGAATTTAGGATTATAATCCAAAATATAAAATAAATATGTTTGAGTCCAGACTGATACAGTTCTGTGATTGATTACACAAATTCGTGGAGTTGTGTTTTCATATACAGTCCTGTGATTGATTACACAAATTCGTGGAGTTGTGTTTTCATCTGTGATTTTCCTTCCCAAAACCTATAACCAAGTTCACCACGAAAAAAAAAAATATCCCATAGAGACATTTTCTATAAAAATACTGGACAAATTCACCTTAAAACATTTTAAGGGCATCAAAACAAAGCAAAAGTTTGAAAAGTCTTATTGTTAAAAGACCCTAAGGAAAGACACAGCTAAATGTAATGTGACATTCTAGTATTTTGGGTGAGATCTTGCTACAAGAAGAGAAAAGTGAAGGAAGAAAATTAGAATAAGACACAGACTCTACATTTGATTGTGACAAGTGCATCACAGGATGTAATGAATGAAAATAGAAAGATCTGAGGATGGAGTGTGTGGGAATGGCTGCAGTATTGTCATGGTTTGCTCATGCTGCTGTCACAAAGTATCCTAGCTGAAGGTCATGCACACGCTAGAAATTCGTTTCTTAGCATTCTAATGGCTGAAAATTCCAAGATCGAGACAGTGGTAGATTCGGCGTTCGTTGATGTCTGGTTTTCTAGTTCATTGTTGGCCCCTTCTTGCTCTTTCCTTATCTGGCACAAAGGATACCAGGTGGCTCCTCGGAGCCCTTATTATTTTATACAGCACTAATAGTACTCATGAGATACTGTGGTTTAGACCTGGAATATCCTCTAAGGGCCTTGTATATATGAAATTTGCAAATTATATATGGACTTCATTTGCTGTCAGGAGGTGGGGCCTGGTGAGAAGGAGAGGATCACCGGTGCTTGATCTGGAAGGATGTACAGTAGCTTCGCGCTCATTGCTCGCTCCGCTTCCTGCCGGCCATGGGGTGAACAGCTATTCCCAGCTAGGGCCTTCCCCACGTGCTTTCACCATCGCCCGATGTCAATAAAGGAACGGAAACCTGTTTGTTTGTTTGTTTGAGACACTGTCTCGTTCTGTAGCCTAGGCTGGTCCTGAACCTCCTGTGGATCCCACGCGGACCTTGGACTCCTGGCAATCCTTTTTTGTCAGCCTCCAAGGTCTGGGATTACAGGCATATGCCAGGTACTTAGTGTTTGCTTTAACCATAAAGCTATTTCTCTAGCCCCTTTAGACCTTTTAAAACTGTGAGCTGAAATAAATCTTTTCCCCTTACGTTGTAGATTTCTGGTAATGTGTCCCAGCAATGTGTAAATAACTAAGAAATGAGAACACTATCCTCAGAACTGAATCCACTTCCAGTGTTCTGCTTCGTAATACTCTCTCAACAAAGATTAGGATTAACATATAATTTGGGGAGAAGGGTATCCCAGACATTGAAACCATAGCAACTAACTTTGCAATTTTGTTTTGTAAACCTAAAACTGTTTTAATATAAATACTTTTCTTAAAAATAGAAGCCAGGCATCCTCTGGGGGAAAACTGCAACATGGATGACAGATTAAAAATCAGCACCCAAGATACTGAAGAAAGTCACTACCATAAATCAATTAGTGAGAAGCATATGGTCCAAAAAATAAATCAGAAAGGAATACGAACCATCAATTAATAGAATAGATGATCTTAGAGCCATAAATATATGAAAAGAAATTTAACATCATGTTCATGAGGGGGGATAAAAATTTTTTCAGGATATGGTAAACCATCCTACAAACTAAATGGCATACATTTTTGTAAAGGTAAGTGGAATAAAGGTAGTGTCCAGGCTTGACCTACAGAGTAGAAATTGGATCAAATCTTCTGGAAAACTACTTAATATTTAACAGCTTTCCGAATGCACCACACTTTAAACCCAAGAGTTAAACCTCAAAGTATATATTGTAGAGCAATTATTTCCCTACTTGCATATTCATACAAGCGATGTTATATAATGATATTCTGAGGGATAACAAGTTGCAGTGTTAAGGGATGCGTTCTTCATATCCTCATTGTCCATGGTACTCTTTTTAGAACTGTGAGTCCGTAGGAGACAGATAGGCTTGTTCTCTTTTTTTACCTACTCATCCTTTCACAATCATCCTTTTCAAGAAGAAAAGGGCATCCCTGCCTCCTTTGAGACTTCCTATGCTGTACTGACTTAGGTCTAAAAAACTTTCTAGGTACCTAAGAGTCACGTCAGCAATGCAGATCTCACAGAGCCCCAGGACCGCCAGCAAAGAAAGCGTGGCAAAGACACCAAAGACAGCAATGTCTGGCTCCATCCAATGACAAGTAAGACAAAACCTCATGTCCGTATCCATCTTTGAATCTACCTTTCTTTCTGTCTGTCTAGAAACAAAATTCAAAAGTGAAAAGGTTGTCATGGAGACGAGTATGAAAGCACACTTGAATTGAAAAATGAAGTCATATATTTCTGACAGAAAATAAGTCTGATGGCTGTTTGTTTTGACAATGAAGACTGGATATGACATTTAAGTTAAATGATAGGCACTTTTCATAAATTAGGTTAGCCAAATCTACTTCAAGGTTTTGACCAAAATATGTTTAAAGTTTGAATACAATGTAAGATACACTGAAACATGATTCTTTGTAACTCTTAACTTTGGATTTAAAAATAGATATTAACCTTAAAATGTGTAGGGTGAAACGCAGTTTTCAAATAAACTAAATGTCTATCAAAAAAAACTACATTAAGGAATTCTGATATATTCATACAATATAATAACATATTGTCAGCCAAAATGAATGTATTTACATATATATTCAAGACCCTCCAAATGTTAGACTGAAGAAACAAAGCAGTAGAACAGATTTTTAAAAAAATATTCTGTCAACTAGTAATTTATTGAGCAGCTTATATGCTGGCACTTAGAAAACACGAAACAACAAAACAAAAATCCCACAGTGTTTTGGAGGAGAGAGACAAATCACCACTTGATAGATAAGCAAAATATTAACAAATAGATGTGATACAGGAAATGTCTGTCAAGTGATGCTAAAGATGAATTAAAAAACAGGGTATGCTCTCTTTAGCAGCATAGAACAGGGTGAGACACCTCAGGAGTTACAGTCTTCAACAGGCTAGTTAGAGTTCACCTCAGAAGAAAGTGGCAACTGAAGAGAAGCCCAAAGTGCGTGAACTCATGACCAACTGTGGGGCCATACCGGGAAGAAAGCTACAGGCAAAAGAGTCAGAAGTAGGAAAATCAGGAGGGAACCACCGGGATCAGGCAAGCAGAATCCCAGGACTTGTGGAACTTAAAAGCTTCTAGATTATGGATGAGCTGACTCAGTAGGAGGTCTGGACATCACCTAATTCCAGGTACAAAAAGTTAACGAGAAAATGTTAAGAAAAAATTTAATAGGGAGCAAGAGTCTAGTTATATAATTTGAATATATCTGGGGTGGACTGTGAGACAAAAATTTTCTCTATGTTTAAGATTTATTTACATTCACTGGCTTTCACTAGTCTAGAGAGAAAAACTTGAGGTAAAAGTAGAGAGGAGGATGTGTCTTGTCAAGTATATCAACACTAAAGTTTGTAATCACACACAGCGCACACACAACACACACATACACGTACACACACACATATGTGCACCGAGGACAACAGAAGACAGATTTTAACAAGACTGGTAAACAACACAAGCTTACACTGACTCTCAGGAAACACAATCTCCCAGGTCACTTTATGGAACCAGATAATCACAAAATCTGACAGTGGTATTCCAAGAAGAATACCACTAACAATATACTCTCTAACAATACACTTACAAAAAAATTTCTTAAGCAAATTATTAACAAAGTGAATCCAATGATATACGATAGAGATTATAATATCATAGCCAAGGAGGTGATGCTAAAATCTGTAAATTAAACTCATCTTATAATGAGGAAATAAGAGAATGGTATGAGTTTCTTGAAAAATGTAAAATAAGTATTTGATAACACTACTTTGCCCTACTTTTGTAAAAAAAATGAAAATTACCAATTATAAACTAGTCTTCTCTAAATGCTATAAATAGTATTTACCAAGAAAACTACAGAAAATGCTATACCTGATAAATCTTTGAAAGCTTTTTATGGAGAATATCCTAAGACAAACATGGATGTGTCAACTTTGCTAAAATTCACCAAGCAAATTATTTAGTGACACCTGATCTTTATTCTAAGTATTGTTTATATAATATTGTGGAAAAGTCTGTTCTTGAGGAAACAGATTTAAAAACTTAGCAATAAATTAGATTTTATTGCTTAATTTGAAACTTTAATAAGTTAAACATAAAGCACTTAAACAAAATTTAACAAGACACTCTCAAACTCCAAACTCATTGAGAAGAAAAAAACCAGTAAGAAGAGTCAGGGAGAATCCAAATCCTGATTATGAATAAAGACTAGAGGAGTAGAAAGTAAGCAACCTGTTCTAAACCACCTCTCTGGAGTGACATACACTCTCTTGGGCATCATGATAAAAATGCCACACACTGGGTACCATAAACAACAGAAGATTATTTCTCCAATTTATGGACACTGGAAGCCAATATCAAATTATTTGTAGAGGAGTTTTTTCCTAAATTCTTCCTGCTTATCTTACACGTGGCTGCTTTCTCCTTGCGTTCTTCTGTGAACTTTTCTCTGTATGAATTCATTCCTGGCATCTTTCCGTGTGCCCAAGTTTCCTCTTCATGTGATACTGGAATTGTTTGTCAAGTCAGATTGACTTCTTGCCAACCCAAAAGGTCACACGTTAGTTTAAGCACCTCTTCACAGTCCCTATCTTCAAACACAATAACATTCTGAGATACAAGCAGTTAGGTCTTCAAGACATGACTTTTGGAATGGAACAAACTTCACCTCAATACCACCCCATCAAAGTGGGAGAAATAGCCGGAAATGAGCACAGAATGAGCTACTGAAAGATATTCAAAAAGTTGGTGTTCCGGAAACACCACACCATGGGACTTCCCTCCTAAACATCCTAGACATGGAGAAAACACCCTTCCTTTAGTAGCCACGTTGATGATATAGTGATTCTTTAAGGTGGAAAAGGATCAAAGATTAACAGGGACAGTGGTAGCATGACCTCGTGGCCACGGAGTGTTTGAGATAGAAAAAAAAACAATGGGACAAAATTGCTCCATAAAAAGTGAATATTAAATGAAATGAAAAGAGAGGCAAGTTCGATTGGGTAAAGACAGAAGGAAGACATTATAGGCTATAGGTAAAACAAGAGAGTAAAGAGTATAAACAAAACAGTATATCTTGAGTATGACTTAAGTTTGAAGTAATTATGGAGCTCAATGATCATTGACTTTGCACAGTGTTTTTACTAGCACATGGAATATTTGTTGAAGATGAATATTTGTTAGATAAACCAACTGAGCAATAAATGTGCTAATAATTGCTTTTTGCTGCCAAAATATCCGCAGTAATTGTCAAACTGTTGTTTAAATATTTTTTTTAGAAATAACTTAAGAAAATTAGTTTTCTCCTGTTCCTATAAAAGAGTAATAAATAAGGGTTGACCAGCTCCTCGGCACTTAGGAAAGGAATTTGTTAGAGTGATAGCCACTTCCAGAAACTGCCAAGAAAAGATCACAAGAGATCTGACTGGTTCAGTTCCCATAAAGCTAGACATCGCACCAGGAGTTAAAAGACAAGTTTCAGGGTCCTGCTTCTTTAGCCATGTACTTATCTATCCCTAATCCTTTTCGATTTGTGTCTGTCAGTTTCTTTTGTCTTTGTGTGCTTCTAGATGGGTGGGCCCTTTAGTGTGAGTGCCTTTCCTTCTCCTGGTCCCCCTTCCCTTTCTGTCTCCTGTTACCATCCTTACAATCTCTTTCTATTTTACCTTTCCTACAATCTACATCTTTTACTACTTAAATCAGTCATTATATAGAGACTGTGTGAGTTTAAAGAAAGTCCTCTATACTTACCAATTAAAATTCAATAATTGTTAATGATAAAACCAGTAAAAAATACAAATTTTGGGTGACTGTATTGTCTTTCAAGAGCCAGAAGATAATCTCTCCCGTGTCCCAACATAAACTACCCATCTTCAGAAAACGCTGACTACTAAATTAAAATAATATCCTCTCCTTTTTTAGTATGTTCTAAGGAACTTAATAAAATCCTGCTATTTTTAACTTCACTGCCTGTAATAATTTTATCTGCTAATGTTCAAAGTCTGTGAAGTCAGAGGTTCTATCACTGTTGAACAGCTGGTAAGTCTGAGCCTCTATCAGTGCCTGAAACATTCATTACTAAATAAGCGAACAAAGGAGTCGGTACAGAGTTTCAGTTCATTCCCTTTTTTTATTTTTCAAAGATATCCCCCCTTTCTCAGGCTTTGTAACTCATCCATCTAAAACTTTTCTCCTTATTCTACACAGTCCTGGAAAACATGAACAGCACATGTGATAATGAAGCCATTCCCATAGGCAGTGATTTCTGAGATGAATTCTATACATTTAAAAATTTCTTGCTGTGATCTGATCTTTAAACTATAACAACGTGCTGACCCTTGCTGCTTTCCCTTTACTCTTGATGCTCCACACATACCTTTTCTAACATTGCTCTATGCACCAGCGTTGCTTGGGCTGTCTACCCATTAACCCAATGGGCTTCCGCTACATACAATGTAGTGCTGAATACTGTTTCCTATTCCTATACTGCAATGTGTATTTTTCCCTGAAAGGGTGAAACACCGGTAAATGAAGATAAGTTGTTGGCTTTGTTCCAAAACAAGCTTGTTGTTCTAGGACCTCAAACTGTCTGGAGCATCATTAAGAAGCAGCAGGCCACCCAAGGTTGTGCATCAATTAGCAATTAGGTCACACATTGGGTGGTTAGAGGCACTCAGCCTTTGGCCTTGTTCCTCACAGCGCACCCAAGCAGGGCACTGGTATCCAAACAATGCCCACCCCATTGTATCTTGTTCCTTAATTGGGATAACTTAGAGATGCTAATGTGCACAGGCAGACTCTGTTGCTCCAATTAGGCCTCATTAGAGACTCTGCCAGTGGTGACCACTGCAAAGAGATATTTGCTCTTGGGAAAGCTTTGTGAGGTGCTCTAAGTTCCTGCAGGGAAGACACATCCTGCAGCAAACATTTTTCTTTCAATTTTCTAAAGTCACTGTCAACAAGCCCAACATTATTATTGTCCCACAGCTCCGTCATTATAACATGATTCCACTTCCTGGATTGGTAGGTGGACGTTCTTACAGGTGTAGTGAGCTGATTTGTGTCCAGTTCTCTTCCGTCTCCACCACCAATTCCACTTGAAATACAGAGAGTGTGTTCGGAGATAGGCCTGTGGCACTCAAAACTAATGCCATAATCTTGAACCCTAACGTGCCTCACCAGCACTTTACAGCTGACTTAAAAGCAACAATTGGAAGTAATAAACTTGAAAACTATGCCAGAAATGAAGAATGCAGTTAGGTTTATGTTTAAGCACCTGTATGACATTTCCCACAGACAATCTGAGAATGCTGCTGCTAACTTGTCCTGATAGGAAACCCATTGCTGGCGTAGCCAAGTTGTGCAAAGCGGTATACGGTTACACCGACAGCATTTTCATAGATTTGGAGTTCTAGCACTTAGGCTAAAAGGAGACCCAGCGTGGTTGCATTTTGGAGGTCACTGGCACAGTTCTATCTGGATTATACTGTGGTTAGAGATCCCCCCACATTCGAGGGGCAAAGCCAGCCATTGGGCTAGGCCGGCAGGGCAGTATCTTCTGCCCCTGGATGGTGATTAAGACTGAGAGGAAAGTGTTGACTCGAGCCTCCTGCTGTTAACTCTCTCAGTTCGCTCAAAGGTCATTATAATTCCAGCTTAATATTTTCATTTTTTCCTTAGGGATTGGAAATGTTTAATAAATAGACTTGAATACATCAGACTAGAGACAAATAGGGTAGTCAGAAATAAGATAATTTATTTATTAAAATGGTGGACCTGAGTGGTCTTTGCTTGCAATTAATTATTTTAAAATGGTGTTTTTTCTTCGTGTTCTTCACCAACCATGTTCCAACGGCTCCTTAAACTACTGGCCCTGAAGTCATGTATCAAGACACTGGCCATCTAAAGAGCCTTTAGGAGAATGATAAGGCGGGGCTTTGCCAGCGGCCATTTCTATCAAGCAGTTTTCCCCGTAGCTGCTTGCATCCTTCTTTCTGCACCCTTGACTTGTATGAGCAGTCGCTGCAGCGATGGTGGGATGTCAGTGCCCCCAAAATTGAACCTGTGATTTGTTTTTCTTTGATTTATGTGCTTGTAGTCAATAAACCTTATAAAGGAAAGTATCAGACTGAGCAATCAATCAAAGATAAACAGATTCCTGTCCTTTAAAAGCATTTCAGCCCAGTAGGTGAGTGTCTCATTCATCTTTTCCAGGCAGGCTTTCGGCCTTTCCGCTGAGACACGCCGACTGCTCACTACAGGCAGCTTCGCTACCCAAGGGCTGCTGCCTTGGAGTGGAGATTTATCAATTTCCTGGCACCAGTGGTCCTGACATCGTATCATTTTCAGGATCTAAATGGTTAAGCATGCTGTTTGCATGCCGCAACCTGGGCTTTCCATCTACCCGAGAGCCAAGAAAGGTCCCTCGCTTAAAATGCTCCATCTTTATAATATACATTTCCATAAAAATTTACATTGTGTGGTTTTTTCCTAGCTTAAAAAGCAGATCTCTTCTCTACGAAAAAAAGAAAGGAAAAAAAAAAGAATTCCCTCTTCGTTCTATTAGTGGTTTCGGAATCTTCTTTCGAATAAGGCAAATGTCATTCTGCCTGTTTTGCTTCTCTGCAGCACAGATGGTGTGCATATGCAGATTGGTGGTTTTCTAATCAATACAGCGGCACTTGGGAATATCTGTAAGTATTGTAATAATGCATTAGTCAGGAGTGATGTTGTAACACACTGAGATCATACACATAAATCTAAGACACCATGTCTAGACACTCCAGGGAAGATAGTATGGCATGGGTTAGAGCAGGCATTAAAGGAGGGCAATATTTCAAATATGATGGGAAAATAATGCAATTTGCAGACTTTAATAAAACCATTGGGGAATTAATTTCAGTAGGGGTACATTCTCTCCCCAAACATTCACGTTTTGTGTTTGCTTCATGGACACTTGTAATGAGATACTTTTCACCTGTTATCTCAGGCATAAACAGAGAATGGGATATGTGAATTGAGCTAGATTTTTAATGTGCTGAATATGAAAATAATCCCTTTATAGGTACTGCTTTATCTGTACAAAAGTGCATTATGCAAACAACACACAGACAGAATAAACCTTGGAGATTCGGAGTTAGGAGAGCTTATAAATTAATCTCCCAAGCACACCTTGAGCATGCTTAGAGAGTGCATTCAATCATAAAACTTGACCAACTGAACCTGAAAAGTTTTAATAAGGATGAGTTCGATGATGAAAAGTGAAAGCAATGGTAAATGTATGCCCATGTTAACACTACCCAAAAGTTACAGGATGGTTATACTCTCAGCTGCCTCTAATGCCGTTTGCCCTTGAGATTTTCATTCTAATTAATCTGACTCTGTTGAAATTCTGCAGGCTGATAACTGCCCCAACATTAGATAATCACTCTGCTTTTATAACAGGGGTATATCAAACACAGCTAGGAATGACACCTGTATTTCTGCACAGAATACACATACAGAATGATAAAAATCTCCTTCCCTCCCTGTTCTCATAAGGGTCAAGCTGTAACCCAGCAGGTTCCTGATCCAACACACGGCTTGCTCTGTCTTCTGATTGTCATTTCAGGCCACTGCTGCCTACGTGAAGTCTCCTCAAATCTCAAGCCAGCTCTGTGCTTCTAACACTCTGGAGGCTTTTTAATTAAAATGAGAGAGAAGCAAAGGCTAGATGGAATCAACCCAATTATCTCTGTAGCCATAGAAATGCACATGATAAATGAACTCCAACCTTTTCCTTCCTGATGACAACTTGGGCTCTGAATAGAGGTGTGAGTTTTCTTCTTTTCTCCCCCCTCTGGGTGGATATGAGGAAGAATGGGGTTTTCTTTAGTACAGAGTAAAGTAGCCACTTACGTGGCAGAACATCTCAAAGCATAATGCTTCCAATCCACGTACAATTTGGTTCCTTGAAGGCTTATGTTGACGTTTCTTTTCTCAGACTTCAGTCTGTCCGATGGAAAAATACATTTGAGATGTCTCATTTGTTTCCTTGTTTAATAATTCATTTAGTCATTATGTTGATTTAATATATTGTTCTCTATCATCATCTTCTACGTTGCTTTTGGAGGAATGAGCATATACACAGGATTGGACTTGATTTATTGTATTCCTTCAGCCCTTGACCTATATTCCTTCTGGAGAAAGTTCATTTTGTCCACATCCTTAGCACTGGACATACATATTGTGAGACAGAGCAGGAAGTACATGAGAGCAGAGGTTAATCTACACTTTTCACAGTCCACACTCAGGTCCGAGATCAGTGACATATACTCAGTTGTCACTTAGAAAATATTTGCCCAGTGCAGAGTGTGACTGCGGGTGGCCTTGAAGTGACCTTTTGAGTAGTGTCTACTCAAAATGAAGGAAAGAATTACCCTCCCTTTCAAATTGAGAAAATGCATAAGATTCAATCTCATATTTCTTTTAGAGCTCTTTCTTATTTTACTCCACTACTTTCTTTTTAAACTTTAGAAAACTGTCTGCCAAATGTAGGATACGTGAGTCCATGTTCCTTTTTTTTTCTTCATTAGTCCATGGACCGTTTGCAATCTTGCTGGAGTTTATCCCGATTGGATTCTTAGTGACACCACAACAATCAAAACCTAAGCCATCATGCTTTTTTTCCATATTTCCCCCCATTCTATTCTAGGGCCATTTCTATTCCCTAGTTGGAAATCGAAATGTTTTATGACAGCTATAACCAAAATACTTAAGTATCTAAGAACACGTCCTGGCCAACACTAGCAAATCCTTTCATTTGATTCCCATTTTATGATTCACTCTACCAAAATCTGACTACCCAATGTCTAAGTCTCTTGGCCCCAGATAAATTTGTGACAGTAATAATGTATATTCATTTTTTTTAAGAGTCTATAATTTGGAAGTTCCTGGGGAACATGAGAAATACTGGGTTTGGTTCAAATGAAGGAAGGAAAAGTATTTACGTGACTCAAGGCTACAAAACAGCATTTATATGTGATTCTTCTGATGGGACAGTGCTTTAAACAGTGGCTTAGAGATGGAAGATCAAGATTTCTATGAGGGTTGAAAGCCAGATTATTAGGATGTATAGACTAGAGAAAAGAGACACTGAATGTCAGAGTGGGAATCAGTGACTAGAATAATCAGAGAGCAAAATTAGAGAGTTCTACATAACAAAGACAATTAAGACGATTTTTTCAGGACACAAATATCATTTATACACTTATGCCTGGATCTATCAGGTGGGTATTTGATTCTTAAACTCACTGAATTTTCTTGATTGACACGATGACAACTTTCACAGATGACATTTAATTATCTTACCCCATAGAAAAATTAGTGCAAAAGAATTACACAGGGAAGGGTATTCTAAAATGCCTGTATCAGCAAACAAAAAACTCTGATTCTGTGGGTGTAGGTGCTGTCCAAATTGCTAATGTCATTGCACAGAATATTACTTGTTTAATCACTTATACTCCACTGTAAATCTTGTCAGAACCTTACCTGGCAATAGATTGTAATCTACAGGTCTGGCAGAAGCGTGAAAAGTGTGCCACCACAGTGGGACCAGCGGCTGGGGCAGTCAAGAATGAGGATACAGTGAAAACACAGGAAGCCAGTGACCCTGGAGACTCACTTCACTTCTCTGTCAAGCAATGACACTTTGAGCTAGCCCTGCTTTGCCCGTGTGTGCCACTTATTGATTATCACTTATTGCTGAGATGCATAGTTGCCACTTTATTCAAACAAAGTACCAAACAGTGCTTGCACCATGTATGTCAGTATATTCAGAGGACATAGCACTGGGTGAAAAGACAGAATGCCCAACTTGGTTTAAAAAGAAAATTAGCTTCTTTTTGTCTTCTGGGTTCTTGTTTGTCTTTCATTTTTTAAGAGCAGGTCAATTTGTTATCAGACAGTAGATTACTGATGCAATCAGTTAGAGTCTCAGCCATACCCCCCTTGAGTTCTCTAGAAAAAAGGATCTACCATTTCAAAAGCTGTTGCTGGGCCCAATTCCACCAGACTGGCACAAGATCATCTCAGCCTGCTCCTCCCACTTCTGGAACCTTGATTCACATTTGTAGATTCAATTGAACGACTTACAAAAACATATATAGATAGGTAAAACATAAAAATTATGTGTAACTTTAAATTTGTGAAAAAGCTGAGAATTATCAGTATTTATAATTCAAAGTAAAAGGAAATCTTATTTAGACATCGTGGCATGTGAGTGTAATCCTGGCACTGTCTGGGAGGAGTCAGGAGGGCCACTCATTTGAGCCAATGCTAGGCATTTTAGCTACTTGACAAGACCCTATCTCAAAATTAAAAGTGAAAGAAAGAAAAATTACTGAGTTCAATTTCCTTTACTAGAAAGAAAGAAGGAAGGAAGGAAGGAAGGAAGGAAGGAAGGAAGGAAGGAAAAAAGAATTTAAATTAAAAATTGAACAAAATCAAAAATGAATTCTTAACATTATGGCTAACTTTATTGTGGTCTCTAGCACATAGATTATTTTTAGACATTTAAAAAATATTTACAAGTTTTGCTCCATCATTTCAAAACATTTTGTCAATTCCCTAGGCTTAAAATCAAAATCTCATGGTTCATTTTCTTTTCCAGGCAGTATGGCACAGTGGTAAGTAACCCCACCAGGACCTAAAAGAATATATTCTGGAAATTTTCATGTGTTTTCAGATGAACCATACTTTTAGAAAATAAGTTCATGTTATCAGTACAAATAATGGCAACTAGTGTGTGAGTTTCTCTTTTATAAATGAGAACAACCACCATTGTGTGGTTGGCATAAATGAAGACCCCATATGATGACACTATACCACACTGTGACAACAGTTTTGTCTTTAAAAAGCTAATTTATCGCTTTGTTTCTTTTTCACAAGAAGGAAAAGTCTTATTTTACTTAATCAGCAGTATACCCTGTGAATAATGCTGCTCTCTTTCCACTGAAAACCTTTTAATTTTCTGCTATCTCATTTTATTAGCCAAATGTCCTGTTTAGGTAAATTCTGACTATAAAACATAATGTCACAGGAAGAAAATACTTAGAAACAGTCTTGAAATGGAAAGAAAAAACCCAGAAAAATAGAAGTCAGTGTACATTAAATATGTTCCTTAGTATCCCTGGCCCTTTCGGGGATGCATTTCTATTATGATTGACCTTGGAAACGAACTGGGAGCAATTTTCACACATACTAAGTAAACAATGAAAGCTAGGACAGAAAAAAAAGAGAAAAAAATTAGCAATTAGTTTTTCAGAAAGGAGTTAGAATACATCATATAAGACCTTAGGCCAAGTAAAAAGAGTCTTGGAGAATTTTTTTTGAAAAGTTTATGTATAGCAAGCCCATGTTTTTGTCCACCATTGGCCTCTCCCCTATGAAAATATCCTCTGACTTTACTATAGTACGAACAATGAGCAATGAGTGTCTGCAACAAGAAAAAAAAATAGTTGTAAAGGTAATCTGCACAGGTGTGCAGAGAGAAGGTCATTCCAAGGGTAAAGTGTGGAAGAGACGTAAGGCACTGAAGTCCTCCCAGGGGATGGTAGCCTTCCAGACTGACTCTGCTTTCTCTTGTTCCTGTTCACATTTCCTTTCTCGGCCACTGTTCTGTCTCCTCTCTCATGTAACTAGACCCAGTGCACTCACTCTAACACAAATGGTCCCTCGTTGTCCACCTGAAGTGGTCTCCTCAATTGCAAAAAAAGCTACAAGAACTACTGCTTCCCTGAAAAGCCAGAGAACAAGGGACAGCAGACATCAGGAAGGCCTTCCTGTTTCAGCTAGTTCACACAGTAACTGAAGGAGTAACTATTTTTTCAGAGATGATATTATTGTGAGGAAAAAGAACTATAACATACTTCGCGTGAGCTATACATTCATTACGTAGTTCTGTCCAGTTATCCCAAATATCAGAGGGAATTGGTTACAGGACACCCTTCTCCCCTAGAATCTACCAAGTCTACCGATGCCGAAGTCCCTTACATAAAATTACATAGTATTTGCACATGCAGTACACACATTCCCTTTTTATACTTTAAGTCGTTCCTAGATTACATATAGTACCTTAGATAATATAAAAGCCAATACCGGACTGCCTGTAATGACAAGGAAAAGAGATTGGCACATGGTGCACACAGGCACTTCCTTGTTTCCTGAACTCTTTCACTCAGTGGTTCACTGAAGTAGAGGATGTGGTGACCATGAGCCCAGAGGGCTGCTCAGTGCAGAAATTACCATGAACACAATATGTCCCCTCCGTGTTGTGTTTTTCTCTAAGGCCACACTACCCTTCTTGTCTCATTGAATACCAGGCCTGCCGTGTACTTTGCTTGCTTGATGAATAAGCTTGAACTGAAAGTATCAGGTACCATTTTTGAGTAAAAAATTTGGAAGACTTCCTGATGTCATGTTACTTTTTTTTCCTTTATTTCTTTTTTCCCCCCCCTTAACTCTAATACAAGACACAAATACCAATTTTTTTTGGCTGGGGGAGGGGGAGATGGATAAGCATATTACAAACATCTCATGGAATATATTTATGCTGAAATCATTTGATGTTTAACTGAATTTAAAGTTTAATCAGGTGTTTTTTTTTAATACATTATTTGGAAGGACTAGTGTGTCCGCACCTGAGAGAACTGCTGATTCAGTGGCCTGGCTTCTGAATAAAGAAGAGGTAGGCGGGACTTCCTTGGTCTTGCAGACAATGTGAAATGGGCTCAGGCTATGTGGTCATATGCTACTCGTTTATGAAATGCAACAGAGAGGAAGCTGACCTATGAATCTACCTCACTTTGCTACCTAAGATATCAAGAAAGCCCAACTAGGAAAGCTCAAGAAACACATGTTTTTAGTTCTAGGATAAACTGCGTCCATGTCTAGTGTTTGTGTGGGCTGTTCCACCGTTTGCTCCTCTGCACTGTCCCTGTCGTACCCTTCCACATTGGTTCGGACAGTGCTTGTTTTACCAGAATGCTTTGTTAATGGCATGCTCAACCTATCTGTCTGCCACAAGTATGAATTTAATCTCCAGGCATGAAAGGTTTCTTCTTCAAACTATAAAAACAAAGTTTATCAATGGTATTTTTAATGCCTTGTAATTCCCTAGTTTCCACTTTTAAAGTTCAAAGACTAGATATTTAAAATACTGGAATCGGCATGTGGTCTCTTCAGAAATACTATCAAACACATTCTGGTTTTGTATGGCGTTCACTCAGATCATTAATGTTCATTTTTAGGCTGACAGCCATGTATTGACTTTACTGTGAGAAGCAAAGCAGACATCACAATCAGCCTCATGGAGTTTACAGGTGGAAAGGGGAGGAGAGACAAGGCTTTGTTTATATGACTTAAGAATAAAATTAATACAGTAAAGTAGATGTTGGCTGCAATCTCCTTCCCTATCACAATCATTCCTTCCCAGTTTACATACACACTTTTTTTTCTCTTAAGATTTATATCCGGTTTCATTACTAAATATCCTCATGTCTTCGGCAGTTGGTGATTAAAACTTTTTTAATCTTCTGCCAATGTGAGCTTTTTAATTTAACTTTTTAATGCCCCTTTAAACAAAATCTATAATTGCTTCCCTTAGGGAATATGCCACACTTTATTTTTGAATACGCTACTTCCGATAAAATGCATTCTACCAAGGGCTCATTTCAGTAGATTCGGGACAGAAAAAGGGCTTATCCAAAACAATTAATAAATAAAATAAAAGGCATGGTGTGCATCTTCAAAGAGGTTGGGTCCAATCACCCAGAAAAAAATAAAACCAGTACCTCTGAAATAGTTAACCAGTAACGTCTTGTGTAATTAATAAATGCTAAAGAAGTAGTTAAAATAAGAGCGGTAAGATTTCAAAGCGATTGGGGCCCTGTGTAGAACCAAGAACTCGGGGGGGGGGGGGGGGGCTATAAGAGAACCGTGGTTTTGACATTCAGCCAAACTTTCCTGGGGGATAAAAGAGAGACTGGACATCCCACACAAGGCACGTGGCGAAGAAGTGAGCTGAGAGTGGGAAGGGAGGATTTTTGTAACACCGATGGAGAGAGCTGCCGGGACAGGAAGGCTGCTGCTTAGAAACCAGGAAGACCACGCGGTAAAAGTTTGAACCAAATAATGCCAAGACAAACTCTATGTTACTTCTTCCTAGTAGTTCTGATACGTGCCACCTTTATTTTCACAGAATAGTATATAAACTGTATATAGACCTACATTTCAGATTTCCATGTGTGTGAACAAAGCCCAAAGGCCCTTTAACCACTCATCACCCTTAGTCTGGTTTCTACTTAAAAGTACATTCCTCCCTCGTGGCTTTGCAAAAATATAAACCGTGCTCATTAATATATATGACCTTTAAGTGGCAAGGACCTAACTGGAAAAGCAGACATCTTTATTGGGAAAATAATGGGATACCCTATGGCATCAAAGAAAATCTAAGCTATAAAAAACGCCAATGACATTGTCAGGCCCAAGAAACTACCCGAACAGGTAGGGCTTATTGAAGTATCATGGTTCTCTGTACTCCAAGTTGGTGTGCCTTTTGTTAATGTACCACTTTTTTCTTTCTCTTTATGTAGTCCACTTGATTCCATTCACTGCCAATGGCTCTCACTTTAATTTATATCTAGTGTCTTCAGTTACACGAGAAAAGGTCTCATTCTAAAATTTGAATCTCAAGGAAGGGTTTCACTGGCTCAGCCTGATTCAGATTCTAAGCCCTGAGCCTATCAATTATAATTCAGGGACGCGGTGTCACTGCATTCGCTACCATCCCCGTGATGAAAATATGGATGCTATGAGGCGATGTTGGCAGAGAATTTGCAAATAAGCCTTAAAAATGTGTCTTAGAAAGAGAAGTGACCATCTCTATTTTTTTAGTGTAGGGAAAAATGTGTAACTTTAACTAAAAGAACTCTTACTACACAAGAAAGCTAAATTACGGCCCACACTTAGACCAAACTGGGGCTGAATGTCGCTCAGAGTCTTCAGTCTCCCAGCTGTCTTTCTATATGTCCTCCATGCATAGAAGGGCCTGAGTGCCTTCCTAATAAGAAGATACACAGACACACAGACACACACACACACACATACACACACACACACACACACACCCCAGAAAGTGGTATTAGTTGCTATAGCACATCGGTTACTTGCAGTCGTAAAATTTGTTACTGTAATACGTATACATGAAAAATTTGAAGTATTAAGATTAAGACAAATAGGGGATTATAAAGGTTAATACATTGATACCGTTATTTTTTTTCAAACTTTCAGTAGGATTCATTTTT